>PISX010004906.1:6873-114712 GCA_004024625.1 Mellivora capensis | reverse complement strand
AGACTTTGCTAGGAGTCCTCATTGGGTCAGCTGTTCAGGCTTGCTCTGCTTTTTAAAATAACAGGGATGAACCACTTTGCTTTTAATTTTTTATTATTGAAATGTTTTCTCTCTAACACACACACGCATGTGCGCACATAAGACTAGTAAAATAAACTCCCAGATGCCCAACACTCAGCTTCAACAATTAGCAACATTTTCCCCCAATCTAGTTTCAGGCTATTACTTAGTAAGACACATCTGGAGGGAGAATGCCTTCTTTCTTTCTTTTTTTTTTTTTTTAAAGATTTTATTTATTTATTTGAGAGAGAGGCAGTGAGAGAGCATGAGCAAGGAGAAGGTCAGAGGGAGAAGCAGACTCCCCGTGGAGCTGGGAGCCTGATGTGGGACTCGATCCCGGGTCTCCGGGATCATGACCTGAGCCAAAGGCAGTCGTCCAACCAACTGAGCCACCCAGGTGTCCCGAGTGCCTTCTTTCTATGACTCCATTATTTAGTTAAAATGTCTCCTCTGTGTCAGGTACGAAACAGAGGTGATCAAAAGAGATCAGGTGCCTCTCTTTCTCAGTCCTAAGTCCTAGTTGGGGAGAGCCAGATGAGCACATAAATAGACTCTTGTTCTGTGGGGGAGTGGATGAAATAAACAGACTGCGGTGGTTGTAAATGGAGCTGGGGAAGGAGCTCCTGAGAAGCGGTGGTCAGGAAAGCCTTCTCTGAGACGGTGACATTTAGGCTGTGATCTGACCCTTGAGAGAGCTGAGGGCCCGGCTAGCCTAGTTATCACTTTGCTAATTCGTGTTGCGGTGTGAATGAGTCCGTGGAGTCTACGCGCGTGCAGAAAAGTATTGCCTCAGGGGACTAACTAAAGGTGCAGGCCTCTGCTTTGCCTTCTAGTCCAATCCTAAAGTGGGGATCAAGTAGGAGCAAACAGTCACAGTAGAGGGAAGGGACATCCAGGCGGAATACAAGATGGGCCTTGGGGAAGTCCAGGGACCCCAGGCCTTTCCCGCTCTTTCTGATGGCAGCATCTGGAACCAGGTGGTACTGGGCATCCACAGTGCTTCGTGCCAAACCAGGGGGTTTGAGTTTAGTGCTGCTGCGGGCCTAGTGCTCTGATCGCAATCGAGCTACTTTACCTGCTTCCTCCCTTGTGAAAGGGGGAGATGTACTCTGCCTTCTGCTTAGGTTTACCATAAAGATCAGAGGAGATAATGTTTGCTTTGGTGTCAGAAGAGGCCAGTGTGCAGAAAAGATTCTAGATAAGGATGCTGCCCCACCATGTTGCTTGGTAAATCACTGGAATAACGGGTGAGCCAGAAGTGAGGACACCCTTGAGTTTGCTAAAAATAGTGTCTTGAGGTCTCCGCTGGAGAGACGTCCTTTTTAAGGTTAACCCAGTTTCCCTCGATCAAGGCTGGAAGCATGAAATGGAGACAGTTGCTCACCACTCTAAACCACATTCATCTACTTAAATTCTCTTAAGTCCTGCCAGCCTTGTCTTGCATTTATGGGCGTTTCCCCTAATATTTTCTTTTCTCCTCCTTGGCTGAATTGTGTTTGGGTGGTTCAGGGAAAGGGTGGATGGGCACTCTCTTCTCCGTCATTGGGATTTTTGAAAGGGGGGGATCTCTTCCATGGACACTACTGCCTCTGGAATGGAAACATGCTCCCATTTCCAGAGCAAACAGGAAGACTGGGCTCTTCCCAAAGGTGGTGAAAGCCCCCCGGAGCCTCTTAGGGTGTTCTGGCCTGCATGAAGATGGCCACCCAGAGAAGCTAGCCCATGGGAGGGTGCTGCAGAGGTCTGCCTTATGCTTTTAGACCTTGTGTCCTGCGGGGCCTCCTGGTGACCTTTCTGAGGGCAGAGAGGCCCCAGAAGGTGAGAGGGGAGATAAGAACCAAAAGTATTTGGGGTGGGTGATTGGGGAGCCCTAGAGTGCTCTGAGGCTAGGAGTGGTGTCTATTGTCAGAAACTGGACTGCAGCCTTGCCATTGTCTCTGGCAGGCTCTCCATCAAGCTCTCCTGGAAGCTGGGAGCCATGGAGGGAGCAAGAAAACGTGCCTGCTGGTGTAGTGAGAAGTTCCTGGGGCCATGGTGAAGGGAGAGGGTTCGCTGCTGTGGGAAACAGCATACACTAGTGGGGCCTGGGAGCCTGGAGCTGGCCAGGGGCTGGCCTTGGTCAGCATGGTGGGCCACCCTGACAATCAGCATGTGGGCTCACAGTCCCTCTTCTCAGGTATTTCTCTGAACATGTGTGTTTACTAAGCTTGTACACCCTTATCCCTTCGACAGCATCGAGAAGTGGGAGGGCAACTTTATATTTTATCCACATGACTGATGAAAAATTGGGACTCAAATGTTGAAGACTAGTGAGGAGATACTTACTGATAACCACTGGTTCTCCTGACTCCTGCTGAGGACTCGTCCCCCAAATCTGATAACCGAAACCTCCATCATACAAGTATAGTAATTGACACTTATCTTTCATGCCCACATACTGGACTGTTAGCTCCTTAAGGACCAAGACTGTATTTAATAGGAACAGTACTTTATTGAGATCAAATTTACATACAGTAAAATGCACAAGTCTTAGGTGTCCATTTTGACACATTTTTTTTTTTCATTTTGACGCATTTTGACATGAGTGTACACCCACATAACTATCACCCAGATCGAGGTCGGTAATTTCCATCACCCTAAAACTCCCCTCATGCACTCTTCCAGTCAATCCTTTTACCCCACCGTTCTCATTTCTATCACGGGTGATTAGTTTTGCCTAAACTTGAACTTCATCTGTGTGGAATCATCCAGTTGTACAGAGACAATCCCAGAGCTTGGCACAGGGTCTGGCACGTGGCAGGAATGCAACGTGAAAGAAAGTCCTGGTTCTTAAACTACCCTAGGAAAGAGCACTGATCTCATTGGGAAACAGGCTTCAGGCGGTTAGTGCCCTGCCCGGGGCACAAGGCCAGGGCAGCAGAGGACCCTGGGTGCCTGCAGAGGACCCTGGGTGCCAGCCCAGGCTCTCCATTCCGAATGCACACCTCTCTCCTAAGGCTCCCCCCGCCCCCCCGCTCCACCCCCGGCTCCCCTTCAGCACTCTGTGCGGGTGAGCCTGAAGATGTTGGCGGGTGGTGCCCCTTGCCGCTTGCGGGGCCTGACCGGGGCCCCACTTCCCTCTATGGGAGGTGCTAGGATCACCAAAGCTCTGGAGCCCCGTGCAGCGCCTGGCGAAGGGCAGGGGATCCGTTCGCGGAAGGAAAGTCACCTGCCCTTTTATCTTCCTCTGAAGGAGATTTCCCCAAGTTCTGGGGGCTTTCCTTCCCCAGAATAAACGGACTAAGGGAAGAGGCCTTTTTTTTTTGGTGGAGCGCTGCTGCCCCCAGCTGGGCGGCGGGGGATACTACAACTGAGCGGGACGTGCAAACTCGGCGCGTTTTCCGCCTCTTGGGTTTTGGTCTGAGTTCGGCGGACCCTTCCTTGCCTCTTGGGCTCCTGGGTCCTGGGCTCCTGGTCTCCTGGTCTCTGAGAGGCAGATATCTGTCAGGACCATCACCCGGGTTCAGCTGCGTCCTGGAGTAAGGGTCTTCCTCGGAGAACCAGCCAGCCCCAGCATATGTGGCCCCGAGGGTGGGCTGGGAAGCTTTTGAGGGCCTGCCCCGTATTAAGCAAATATTTAAACAGGTATGGTCAAGGTTTAATCTTAGGGCTCGGTTCAGAGCCGGGGCGGAGGCGGGGAGGCTTCTGTGCAGCGGGGCGTGTGGCAGCGCCGCTGGGTGCCTGCCCGCCCCTCTTAGCTCCCCCCTCTTCCTGTCGCACCTGCGGTCGGTGGGGTGGCGGTGTAACGGCCCAGCCAGCCTGGCCCAGGCACGTGGCTTGGGGCGATGCTATCTCGAACTCAGTATTTTTAACTCCTCTTTGCAGAGGATGTGGCTTCTGCGGGAGAGCTTCAAAGGGTGCCCCATTTGCCCTTCGGGGCCACCATGACGTCATGGAAATGGGGAGGGGAGGCCCTGAGCCCCCAGACACCTGGCGGGAAGTGGGAGACTTTTTCCACTTCTTGTCCTACTTCTGGCTACTGACTCAGTGTCTGACCTGTTTATTAATTTCAAAATACAGCTCTCTGTGTCATGCTCAGAGGAAACCTTATGCATGTGTGTGTCTGGATGAAACGAAGTCTGGAAACCAGGTGGCCTTCCACAAAGTACTCAGGGGTCAGTGTGCTTAACAGAGTGACCACACCGGCCCCACCTGGCTGCTCCCCAGGTCCACCCTCAGGAGCTCTCTGTCCCACACACTGGTCCAGGAAGTAGGCTGCAGAAGCGCTTTTAAGATAGGACATGTGGGGAAAGTGAGGTGGACCGGGTAATGTGACCTTTGGCCCCTGACCTTGGAATAGTTGGGCAGTGACCCGAGTTCTGCCTCCCTGGCACCCCCCAGGGGTACCATCCTCCAGACTCTATTGGATGATTGCCTGCCTGGGGGCTTCACTGGCCAATGGGCCATCACTCAGGTTTTTCTTTCCCTGATAGTTGACAGGTTACTCTTAGCTCTTGGCAAAATCATGAAATAGCGGCTCGCCCAGCTGACTCCTCTATTCATCTCTATTTTCCTTTCTCTTTTGCTCCCCCCATGGCCCCCACCAACTTGGCTTCCTTCCCAGTGCCTAATGGCACTAAGTATTTATTTGTTCATTTGCTAGTTAAGTGTCTATTAAGCATCTGTGGCGTGCCAGCCACGGTGCTAGGTGTTGTGGACCCGGTGATGAGCAAGATACATTGGCCATCCCGAGGAGTGCAGAGTTGAGTGGACTTTCTTGCCAAGATATTATGTGGTAACTACCGTGATATCTGTTAAGGCTTTCCATGTGACCCAGGGGAGTGGAATTTTAATGGGCAAACCAAGAAGATAAATAATCCTTCAAGACTCACGTGGCTACCCCTCCAATGGTGGGTCATAGCAGAGGGGTCACTCTGTTGAAGACCCCACCCACTTCAGGGTGTTCCTGAAGCACATCCTTGATTAGCCCTCTTCTCTTGAGGGGACAGTTATTCCAGTTACATTGGTGAGGGGCCAGGTCTCTGGGTGAAGTGTCAGAGAATCTTTTAGAATCTTAGAACTGAGGTCGTGAGAAGTAATTTGGTTCATTCTTTTGCCTCCAGAGCTGGCCTGTGTTTAATTAAGCTCTTTGGGCAGTTGGGTATTTGTCCAGACAAATCCATTCTACAGCTGGCCTTGGTGACACATTCCCTAGTGGGACAGAGGTCTTGTCTCCTTGAGGCTGGTGTCTGTTCATGGGGCCTGGGGTTCTCCAGGGCTGGGCCTTTGTATGGATGTGATGATGGTGTACCCGGGTTTCTTCAGCAGCCTCTTCCTTCCAGGCTGAGCAGTGCCTTGGTCCCTAACTGCCCTGAGGGGCTCTGTTGCAGTGACCCTAGGCCCTGTGCTGACCTCCTAAGGGGCACAGAAACCCTTGGTCTGGGATTGTAAGGCATTTTAATTCCCTCTGACACCCTAGGTGGGGCCTGGGGCCAGAGGTGAGAACAGAGTAGATACAGAGGAGTGGAGTGTCCTCATCACCCCCTCAGCACACCCACTTGCTCCCGGTCTGCCCTCCGACTTGGCTTTAATTGGCTTTAGGCTTAACTGCCTTAGATTTGAAGGAAGGTTCTTGCTGAGGTCGAGGAGCCCTGGTTTGAGATGGAAATGTCTCAGGGGTGTGCCGACCCTGCTTTCCAGATGGCCTCCTATGTGCCTGAGGCCTTGCCACCCTTGGCTAGGGCTGGGCCCGGAAGGAGGAACCCTTGCTCCCTTCCTGGGTCTGGGTGGGTCCCCAGCCACTGCGGGTCACCTCATAGGTCCTTGGGTGGCCTTAGGGGCCCATGACTTCAGGGCCCTGGGCTGGAATGATTCCACAGACTCCCCTGGCCTCCTCCCAGGTTCTTGGAGGGATCTGTCTTTAGCCCCTTCACTGCCTCCCAGGGTCCTTGCTCCTGTCCCCTGCCCTAAGCCCCCGTGTCCCCCTCAGGCTCAGCATCTTTGCTGCCAACTCTCGGGAGTAGAGCTTCCTCCCCGACCACTGGGGTCTTTTGTATACAGACCAGAGTGAATTACTACTTTAGGAGGGAAAAAAAAGATCAACTAATATGCCATAGGTTTTTTTTTTTAAGATTTTATTTATTTATTTGACAGAGATTACAAGTAGGCAAGAGAGGCAGGCAGGGAGAGAGAGGAGGAAGCAGGCTCTCCGCGGAGCAGAGAGCCCGATGTGGGGCTCGATCCCAGGACCCTGGGATCATGACCTGAGCTGAAAGCAGAGGCTTTAACCCACTGAGCCACCCAGGCGCCCCTATGCCATAGGTTTTTAAGGGTTGATAAAGTCTTGCTCTATTAACCCTCCCAGGGACATTTTCATTGAATCAGGAGAGGAGAATAATTAAAAGAAATTCCCAATGGCGGGATCTTTGGCATCATGTCAGGGCGATGAGGCAGAACCTTACCTTTGGGAAGGTGGTACCTGTCCTGCTGTGTGTGAGAGGGACCCATGATGATGGGGTGACCTCTGTGGCTGTCCCTTTTTGTAATCTTTTTTTTTTTTTTTAAAGATTTTATTTGACAGACAGAGATCACAAGTAGGCAGAGAGGCAGACAGAGAGAGAGGGGGAAGCAGGCTCCCTGCTGAGCAGAGAGCCCGATGCAGGGCTCGATCCCAGGACCCTGGGATCATGACCTGAGCCGAAGGCAGAGGCTTTAACCCCCTGAGCCACCCAGGCGCCCCCCTTTTTGTAATCTTTAAAGGGACTTGCATTTAGGCTGCAGGTGAGGGGACTCAGTGAGAACTGCGGATTCTGTGACTGTCCTCCTCCACAGGGGCTACAGAGTCAGAGGCCTGTGGAGCTGGAGGCAGCTTCCCAGTCCTAGGAGATATTTTATAGGTGGTGACCCTGGAAATCATGGAAGGGAAGGACATGCCCAAGTCTCCTGTTGAGCTGGGGGCTTGATCCCTGTGAAAAGCAGCAGGCCTGACTTGTAGCTGGAAGGATTTGCATATTTCCGGCTGATGTGGTTGGAGACACATGTGTGAACCATAGAGGTGTTTGGGGATAGGACCCCTTCTTCCCCCTGGGAATCCATAAGCCCTGGGCTTGATGGCAGTAATTGTGAGGAGGATGGCTGCATCTCGGAGGGGTTCCTGTCAGTGTCCATGGCCCCAGGAAAGGCACTCAGGCCCAGAAGAATACTGGGGACCCCGGGGAGCACTACCTTCTGTCCTCTTGGTAAGAGCTTAAGACATACACACACTCTCCTTGGGAGAGTCCCTGAGCTTGAGGAGAGAGGATTCATTTCTTATATCCAGGCTGGGGGGAGGGGGACAGTAGAAAGTCTGGCTAATCTTCACTCCCTTCCCTTGCTCTTAGACTGAACACCCCAAAGTTGGGGCATTGGGGTGGGACCCAGCCAGTGGACTGGTGGGTGGTCCCCAGCTATGACTCTGTAGGGGCCATGCACAGTTTCAGTGAGAATCCAGTCTGAAAGGAAATGGTCCTGGAGGGCAGGAGACAGTGGGTGGCATTTTGGGGATGCTTGCTGTGTGGTCCCTGCCTGCCAGATTTCCATGGCCAGTCCTGATCAGTCATGGACGTGGGCCTCCTACTATGGGTGGCCCAGTGGTGCGGCAGGAAGACAGAAGAGCAGGGACCTCAACTTTTAAGTGGGTTTGCCTGCCCCCCGCCCTCCCCTCCCCAGCTTAGCCTTCTAAGTGGAATTTTTTTAGAGGTTGTTCCAGGATGAGATTGACTGCAGCAGCTTGTTGAATTAGGCACCCCGAGCAACATCAGGACGAATGCCTTGGTTTCTTTCTGCCCAGTCAGGGATCAATATCAAGCCAAGCATACGTGACTCTGACCAAACCCAAACAGGAGCACATCCGGGCTCTTCCAAATTGCCTTTAATGAAGCCGTGGGTAGCAGGATACACAACGCGGCTCAGATACACAGCACAGCGGGGTCTCCATAATAACTTTCCCCACATCTTGGGGAAAAGGGTATACATATTTATGAACATTATTTAAAAAAACGGACTCCTCACAATCTTCTCTGGGAGCTAGAGCCCAGGAGGACCCACTGGGGGTTCCTCGCCTGGAGGACAGGGGACAGGGGACAGGGGATGTAAGAGGCAGTCTCAGGGGAGGGACAGAGTGTCTCTCCGCAGCGGCCCCCTGACTTTGCTGTGAGCATCAGTGGTGACAAGCCATAGTGAGGGAACTGACGGGGTAGAGGCAGGGTTTGGTAGCTCTTCAGCACCTTGATGGTGAGTATCTGGTGGGATCCGGCTGGTGGCCATTGCCAGTGGGGCCAAAGAGGCAGAGGGAGCCTTCTTATCCATTCAGGGGAGCAGACAGCCTGCCTCTCTGCTTGAAGAGGGGGAAGAGGTACGGTGGGGAGCCAGGAGCGAGGGAGTGCCAGGCGCTCTCATGTTCTTGGTGACCTGGGTTGAAGAAGCACAGTGGTTAGGGCTGACTACCGGGGAGACAGAGTCAGGACAGTTAGGGATGTGGATGGAGATGCCTCCATTTGTAGACTTCTAGGAGCGAACGGACACTGGACTTCCTGTTGATGGTGGTGGAACAGGAGGCACTTGTCAGTAGGATGACAGGGATACCGGGAGAGAGCTAGGGTTAGGGCATAAGAGGCATATAATGTCTTTGCGTCATACTGGGGGCAAAGGACATGAGGAAAGGAATTGGGGGCCCCTGTAGGTTTTGCAGTGAAAGGAGTACAATAGAAGGCATGGGCGGAAACGAGTCTGGGTCCTGAGTTTCTCATATTTTCCCACTCATTCCCTTGCTGTGACTTGGCCTCAATGTCTTTCTTTCCAAAATGAGGAGAATAACAGCTATTCTTCACAATTCATAAGGGAGACATGGCTCAGCTGAGGTGCCTCTTTTCTCTTGAGGAGTCCTACCAATGTTCCAGGCCACTGTTATTTACAATAGTAACCCCTAACCGGAGAAAGTGGAGGGGTTTGGTGGGCCCCGTTATAGGACCTAAAAGCAAGCCCTGGGGGGAGGTTTGCTTTCTGACCTTGGAGACCCACCTTGAGACCCTCACAGCCCGCCCTCCCCCCTGAGATGCCCGCTCACCTCAGCGGGACCACAGCCGCAGCGTCATGAACAGGTTAAACCCAGCCATTTTCAGGAGGACGACACGCAGCCCGATCACGAACAGGTTGTAGAAGTTTAAGTTCATATCTGCCAAACAAGAGGTTATTGGCATGCATATCCCTTCCTAAGCCTATTTGTATTATTCTTTTCAAAGGAAAACACGAGCTGCACTCAATCCTTATTTTGTGTCTGTCTCCCTCAAGAGTGGGGATAGGGCAGGGCTCAGAACTCATTGTAACCCCCTGGGTCTGGGCCCCCGGGTGACTAGCAGGCGCCTGGACCCCAAGAGGGACGATTCAGTGAAAACAGCTCGGATGGAAATGGATGGGCCCAGGGCAGGTGGCTGGGAGTGGTGGGGATCCTGAGAGATGAGATGCCTGCCTACAGGAATCCTGCTGCTTTTCTTGAAAGAAGGCAGAACCCCAGCTACTGGCACAGAGGGAACACGCCCTCAGGAGGAGCTGGTGAGTTCAGGGCCCTGCACAAGCCAGTTGGAAATGTCACAGCTGGGCCACCAAGAAGCTCTCTTTGGTTCTCCAGAGCCCTAGGAGTGAGTCATGGGAGTCTAGGAAACTAGAGACTCATCCTGAAAGTCCTCAGAGGGGGAAAGCATGTTAGAGATGTGAGAGGAGCCTGGGGATTCAAGAATATTCTCGTTCTTCCTAACTTCATTCCAAATCCATATATCCCTTCCCACCTCTCCTATCTAGTCAGGGTGATTGTGGGTACATCTTAAAGCTGGGTTAGACCCCTCTCTTACCTGTTTCAAAGCTTTTCTTTATCAAAGTGGCATTACAGGAAAAGTCTAAAAGGAGAAACAAGGACATTTTCTTAGAGTTGAGTGAGCCAACTCTCCCATGCCAGACCTTCTAGGATTTGGGCAGATGAGCCTTTGTCTACAGGTTTTCCATGCACTCTCCTGGAGAGATCTGGAAGGGACTTGTCGCCTATGGACACCCGCTGGGAGAGCCACTGGCCCTGGCTTCTGGGGACTACTCCATTCACTTCACAAACACTGCTTGTGCAAAGGACTTGTCATCTGACACAAGGAACCATCAGACACAGATCCTGCCCTTGGGTAGGTTCCAGTCTGGAGTCTGAAAGAGGCAGCAAGACACCACACAGTGACAAAGTGCCATGAGGGGTATAGATGCCCTCCTGTGTCTCATGGAGTCTCAATCCCTGCACTTCAAACTTGTTCCTTTGTTGTTACCATCTCAGTGGATGGCGCTGTCATTAACTCAGCGGCTTGGGCAGAAAATCCAGCCACCTTCCTTACTCTCCTCTTTCCTTTGCAGCCCTGCCTGGTTCTCCCTTTGAATCTGAAATCGTGTTGGACACTCAACTCCCTTACTCCCTCTGTCCAGGCCCCCGTCATCTGTCTGTGGCAACGGCTTCCTTTCTGCTCCCACTCTTGGCTCCTACAATCCATTTTCCACTTGGAGTGTTCTTTTAAAAAAGCAAATTGGATGTCGTTCTCCTACTTAAAACCAATCAATAGCTCCTCCTTGGACTTAGGAGGGTGGCTGCCCTCTCATGACCTAGCAGGCCCTGTGATGAGGCCCTCCCCTACTTCATCCATCTCCTGTCCTGCTGCTCTTCCCCTTCCTTGCCGTGCCCCTGTGTCAGGCCTCCACAGGCTCCCCCCTCTACCCTTGGCACAGCTGCTCCCTTCTTCTCCTTTAACTCTCATCTCACCTAGCATTTCCCCAGAGAGCCTTGCCCAGATTCTGTCCCTAAGTTGGCTGCTTCCTCCACCCCCAAGTTAAAGCACATGTTATAATCCGAAGTTCTCTAGATTTCTGCTTGCTGACGGATGGCCTCCCCCAACTGTAGTGGAGCTTGCTCGGGGCAGACCCCTCATCTGACTCACTTACTCCTTCACTCCAGCCCCTGGCATATTGTATATGCACAGCCAGTGTTTGTTGAGTGAATGAATGACTGGCTGAGGTTGGCTCTTTGGCAGAGAGACAGAACCAAGATGAGGTATCTCGGAGAAAGGCATTAGACGGGGACCTGGCGGAGCAGCGAGGGGGCAAACGGCCTGAGCAGAGGCAGGGAGGTGGGAATTCGGGGCAGGTGAGAAGCCAGTGCCCTTCCTGCCACCTTCTCCCCATCCGCTCTTTGCCTAGGACATCCTGGGACATGCCAGGATGGAGCTCCCTGGTGCTTAGTCACAGGAGTGGAGGGGCTTCACTGACAGTGGATGAGGCCGAGACCACCCATCAGAGCAGCTTTTAGGGGAAGAACCAGGCATCTCCCAAGTGGGGAGCCTCGGTTGGCACAGGCACCGAGTCTGCTCTCACCTGAGCTGGAGTAGAATTCCTCGTTGAAGGTCTCATTGCATTTAAAATCAGTGCTGGTGCTCCAGGCCAGGGCCCCATTGCTCTTGGAATTCATCGACCACATGTCCAGCACGGTACTGTTTAGCCTGATCATTGTGGACTCCAGGACTTGCTGCTCATTGGTTTCAGAATCAAAATCGGTGAACAGGCAGACAGAGATCTTACTGGATTTAGGGCCTCTCAGCTGGTACACGGCGGGGTCAGGGTCCGTGATATCTGTGGGCCAAAAGAACCCAGGTTAGGAGATGCTCATTTCCCTCTTTGCCCCAACCCAGGTCTGAGTCCAGATGCCAGTGATGGGCAAGAGCAAGGCTCTGTGGGGCTAGGAAGTCACATTCTCAGGCTTTGGGTGGAAAAGAACATTCTGGAAACCAGTCCTAAGTGGACTGGAAGTCAGGGCCAGGCAAAAGCCACGGGTCCTGGCCAAGAGGCCAGGTTCTCAGTGGAGGCTCTCTGGCTGGCCCTGCCTGGAATTCAAGGAAACCAGAAATGCAGGGCTCCTTAATGATACTGTTCATTCTTTCACTTAATAGGAACATCTTCCAAAGCACAGTGGGACTAGTAAGCAGCAATGCTGCTTTGACAGGACAAAGCAAGCCTAGAATAGAGGCCCAGCAAAGCAAACCATATGTCTAGGAATCAAGGGTGGCCTCCCCTAAATGAGGCTGGGTGTGGACAGCAATTGGAGGTTTATTATTGGCTGGCATTAAGATGAAAGATCGGTCATATCACAATGAGGAGATTTCTCCTTGGTAAAAGTTTTAGACATTAAGTCCGAATACCTGCCTCCCAGTCCTTGTTCTACCATTCATTAGATCTAAGGTCTTGAGCAAGGTACATCAGCTCCCTAAATGTCAGGAATTTCATCTGTAAAATGCAGGCATTGCCTCCTCCATGGAAAATCAAAGGGGCAGTTTCTCTCTATAGAATTACAGTTAACAAACTATAAAGCACTGAGTCAATGAGAGTAACTGTAGCTCTTGATAATGCCGGGATATTGCCATGATAATGTACTACTGAGTTATACACAGTCTGTTTCTACTCTTCACCCCCAGGAAACAGGGGTCGATGGAGGCTTTTCCTTAGAGCCGAGAATCGTTCTTAAGTATTTCTGTAGGATTTTGTGTTTTTAATGTAACTCTCGTTGTTTATTCTTTCAGACCTCCTGCCTTTAGAAGAGGAAACAGAGGTTTGCTGGGAGGGTTAACACGCTGGGGCCACCCAGAGAGTTTACAGCAGGGTTGGGACTAGAGTTTCCTGCCCCTGTGGTTCTCTGCTCCCACGGCTCCCCACCCTGCATGCAAGGTTTCTCAGACCAGGGGTGCACCCCACTTGTGAGGCCAGCCAGGGTGGTGTTGGTAAGGCAGACTTCCAGCCGGACCTGAAACCAGGGACACCAGCCTTTGGCCTGGTCTTGGGTTGCTGAGTCAAGGCATCCCAAGGGTATCAAGTCGAGGGTGTGGGGCTATCCCTGGAGCAGGAGAACAGGGGTGGGTACAGGGTCCCATGTGAGGGACATCCAAAGCTCTGGCCCCAAGGGATTCTGCCTGTTTCTCCCCAATGTCCCCATATCTGGGGCTGGGGGTAGGGTCTGACATCACTGTGGATTAAGGCCTTAGGGCATAAATCTTTTATAGGGAGGGAGAGAGACAGAAAGCCATTATGTGCCAACAACATACCCCAATGGGTTTGTTAGTCCTCGGTGGGAGTCATGGATGGGACTGGGAATGGAGATGTGGAAGGGTATGGAGGTGCTGAGAGAATGTGGCCTTAAGGAGAGGGTAGAGGGTAAGATGCCACTGGTACAGTTTGGGCTTAGAGGGGAAGAGGGGTTGCTCTGGGGGCCCGATGTCCAACTCTGAGTTGTGATTAAACACTCAATCAAGTTCTAGAGCCACTAAGGGTCAGGCTAGAGAAGGTCTAGCATGCTGTCCAATGTGGTAGCCTTTAGCTACCTGGGGCTATTTAAATTAAAATGAATGAAAATGAAATCAAATTAAAATTTAATTAAAAATTAAAACTTCATTTTAAGCGTGTTGTAGCTGCCATGTTGGACAGTGCAGGTTGCTAGAACACTTCGCTCATCCCAGAAAGTCCTGTTGGACAGCATTGGTCTGGAGAGAGCTATGCTACAGAATATGAGATTTTTCGAGGAAAGGTACTGAGGGCTGATTGTGCACCTTAAAAACCATCTTTAAGTCGGTGGGGATGGGAAGGTGACTCCATGAGGGAAAGGCCAATTTTTGCTCAACTTCGCTAGTGAGAAATCAACATGAAATAGCAAATCAATGAAGTCAGAAGACTAGAGATGATTTTCGCTGCTCCCAGGTCTCATTTTTACCAAGACTTCATTCATTTTTGGGCTTCCCTATCTGCATTTTTGCTGTTGTTTCTCCTGTCCAGCTTCCTTACCTCTGATTTCCTCTCTTGCTTCCCTCTCTACCCCCACTGCCTCCCCATTCTCTTTTTTGAGCTCATCCTCCAAAGTACTTGTCTAAAACCTAGAGCTGATTGCATCATTTTTGTTCAGAATAATGTCCGAATTTCCTGGCATGACATTCAGGGGCTGTCATGATCTGGAGAGCTTGAATTTTCTTCTCTCAAGTCCTTTCTGTGCCCTAAATGAATAGAGCTTCACCTGCAGGCCCACAGGAAGAGTTTTCAGGTGAAGGTCTACTCATCTAGGGCACTTAAGGGACTTGAGAGAAAAAATTCAAGTTCACCTAGTGTCTGCCATGTAGTAGGTGCTCAAGAAACAATTGTTGGATCATAAATGGCCTAGTAACCAACAGATTTGCAAAATTTCCTGCTTATCAGAACTTTTTGGTAAAAAAAGCTGGGTACTGATCCTTAAACTTGCTTTGTTTTAAGTCCTTTCACTTCCTCTCCCATGTACCTCTGGCACAACCATCTCTTTTTGTCTGAGGACAAGAAATGAGTCACTGTTAATCTGGAGGTCTTTAGGGGTCCCTCTGCCAGAGCCTTGGGAGGAGAGGCATCCTATCCTGTTCTACCTTAGCAACACCCATCCTTCCACTGATGACATCTCAGACGTTGGCCTTAGCAAGATTGGGTCAAGTTTCCAGTGTGGAAGTTCAGCTCTGCTAGATCCTAACTTTTCATTATAATTCAAAACTGACCGCAGAGGCACATGTCCAAAAGCTCTAGTGCTTCCGATGTGTCGGGGCACAACAGTGATTCCTCCCATGAAAGCTTCCCTCCCACGAAATCAGTGCTTTGTAGTTAGGTACTAGGAACCCGGAAGTGTTCCCACTTAGCAATCCTAACTCTGGGTCCCACTGAGCCTCTGGTGAGCATCAGGAAACAATGAGCCTGGGTGGACTTACCAGGAGTTATGGAAACTCTGGTTCCTTTGCCAAATTTCAAATGTGAGGCAACACCTTCATACCACACCTAATGTCTCCATTACAGAAACCCTTAGGTTTCTCCTCCTCTAAGGAATGGGGTAACCTATCTCGTAGAGCCTATTGAAGAAGGAGAGGGGAGGTCCCTAGGACATGAGGCATCCATGGAAGGGGCTGGCCCCCTCTCACATTCATATCTGGTCTCCATTTCTAAATTGGATCCCCAGGTTCCTAGTGGCCAGCCTTGGCCCTAATTGTCTGAATTCTCTTGAAGGGTCTAGAATTCCTTTTCTCTATTGTCTAAAGAGACATTTTATTTGCTTTTCCCTGCTTTCAGTTTATTTTCAGATGTGTTTACTTAGGCCAAAATACACATGCCTTATTCACATCCAAGATCATGCCTTTTTGGTTGTTGTTCCTTATGCTTAAAAGTCCCCTTCTCTCCAGTCTTTGCCCATACAGATCCTTTCTACTGCATAAAACCTGATCTGTCTAGGCCAATTTCCAGCTGTAAACTCATTCCTCTGACTCTCGATTGTGCCTATTGATGTCATCAATTTGTTCACACTGAGATCATTTTCAGCTTGCTAAATTTACAGTAGTTATGTCCCTTTAGCTAGTTCTTATCCAATTTGGGAATAGGTCAGTCATCTATCTTAGACTTCTTTGCAGTCAGTCTAACATTTTTTAGAGTGATGGCCACATAGAAGGCATTAGAAAATATCCATTGAACGATTAAAGTCAAGTTTTAATATGTTTGACCTAGAGAAACACAGATTTTCAAAATTGATAGTGATGCCTTTTCCTTTCACAGAGGCTTCTGTAAGACAATTCACTGTAACACACACAGTTAGCCTCCCCCTAGTAAGACTGATATTCTCAAGGAAAGGAATAGAGACACTCACTGGCCCATGGGATTGCAAATGGGGCCACCTGGGAAGACTCCCCAGCTGTTACAGACACTTGGGATCCTTTTCCAAATGTGAGTTTGCCCGCAATTCCTCCAGTATTCACACTGAAGGTGACACCATTACAGAAACTCATGAAATCTACCTCTTGCTTCAGTAGAAGTACTGATCTCCCCCAGAGGACAAGAGAATCACACTTTCTAGAGTTAGACCTTCTGCTCTTTTGTGTTGAGGATTTGGTTGTTCATCCCTTTTCCTCCTGCCCTATCCTGCTGTAGTACCCTGTGATCTCAATAAGCCAAAAATTCAGTAGGGCACAACCCCTGTCCAGGGCAGCGGTATCTTGGATCTTCTCGCGGAGGGCCCAAGACTATGCACTTATCACTTGCCTCATGATTCCTAAAGTTAAGATGTTTCCTGAACATTGAATGCTGGATGGGAGAATTTTCAGGGGATGGGTGAAAAGAACCATTAGGAATCCTACAGAAGAAAATACCTGGGCTCAACTTAGCATCCTGGACAAAGAAGAATTAATTGTCAAGGTTGACTCTTGTTCCACTTTACTTACTTGGCTGGACACTCTGGTCCCTGCTCCAAAGATTAACACGGTACTCTGCTTTATCCCCATGGCAGCTAAAGTATTTGTAATATCCTTCTTGACATTAATCTACTGGAACCCACCAGGCTCCAAAAGCACCATCGTAAAAGTCTCCCTGGGTCTTTGTTTCTTAGATTTTGTATTTCCCAGGGAAGCTCTTACCCCTCCCCTTTACAATAATGTAAACCTTTTATAGCAAGGCCTTGATAAAGATGGGGAGAATAATAATAATGATGAAATTATCACTAGAGAAACACTGTGAATAGTATAAGACTGATGAATCACAGGCCTGTACCCCTGAAATAAATAATACATTATATGTTAATAATAAAACAAAAACCAAAAATCAAAAAAGCAAAAAAAAAAAAAACCCCAACCAAACAAAGAAAGGCTATTATTTATTAATTGCTTGCTATCTGCTGGTCATTGTCTTATATTATTATGATGTGGTTCTTGGCATCTTGATGCTGAGGAAGTAGAGACTTTAGAAAGGGTAGAGCCAGAATTTCCCCCAGATCTCAATTTGCTGTGAAGCCCATACCATCCTGCCTCCGTTCCTTGATATGTCACAAAATATAACTGCCATTTAGGTAGGGGTCAGGGTCACTTTTTCCCTGGGAGAGGTTCAAGATTCCTAAACTCCAGAGAAGATTCTGGGAGCAGGTATCCCCATACCACATCATTAGCTGAAACAAGGAATACCACCACTAAGGGCTGTGATAGGCAATAAGAAAGAGTCCGGTTTGCCCATTAAGTCATTCCTTCCCCCCAAGGGCGGGTCGCTAATTTCCTGAATGTTCTGAATATCTGGTGCTGATACTATAGGCTTTGTTTGAGAGCGCTGAGTATCTGGAACTCTTTCTACATTTCCGTAAATTATTCTGCCCGGTCTTTCATTTACTCAGTTGGCTCTTGGGACTTCTGTCTTTAATATGAGAAATGGGAACGTTTTAAATCACCAAGAGAGCTTATAGGAAATGGAAAACAAGTGTTTACTATTCCCCCGAGTTTGCTGTAAATCATTGCCGGTTTTCTCACAGACAAGCCGAGGGTTACTTTTGCCCCAGACTCACATGGGTTCACAGCCAGCCTGGTCCCAGCTCCAAAGGTCAGCTGACTGTAGCTACCAGACAACACAATAGCGGGGCGCTTTACAAGAACTCTAAGCTGGGCAGGGTCGGCCTTCTGGGGGTAGCAGTGTCTCCTGTCCCCGTGCTACAGATTCCTCCAAATCACTCTTTCCCTGACGCAAGAGAAAAGTCTGGCTCACCAAGTCCCTGTTCCTCAGCTTTCGGTGTAATAATCCCACAGACCTTTCCCTCACAGCCAGACTGGAGCTGGTCCGGCCTTCCTGGAGGGTGGACACCCTTTCTGGGTTCCACACTGAAAGTGAAGGAGGAAAATTGGAGGTGTCTGAAGAAGAGCCAGGAATTAATTGGGAAATGAATCTGGAGGGGGAATTCAGAGCCCTGGCAATAGATGGCAGACCTAGGGGACGGCTAACTCCTGGAATTGAGGCCTGCGCAAGGCTCTTTTAGAAAGGGGTTCTGTTATTCTTTGAGGGCAGAGAGAGAGGCTAAAATTGCCAGGGGAATAGTCACATAAAGGCACAGGGAGGACTGCTTAACTCTGATGGTTGTAAGAATCAGGAGTGAGTTATATACAGGGCCCCAGAATCTTTTTCTCCAGAGGTTTCTAAGATTAGGGTTGACATCCATATAGGGAAAAATAAATCTCTTTAAAATAAATCTCTTTTTTCTGCAAAAAAGATTCTAAGCTCAAATTAGTTTGAAAAGTGCTGTTATACTCTATACTGGCAAGCCATATTAGCTAATTTTAAAGGCTCCGAGAAGTCCTGCAGTAAAGAAATCCAGAGCTTCTCAAACTTATTTGATCTAGTAAACTTCTTTTCTTAAAACACTCATTAAGATCTGTGGAACATATGTGGGTATATATAAATATAAATATGTTCCTTAGAAGTCCCTTTTCTAGTTCCAAGAGTTTAAAATTCCATCCAAAATTTAATCCTTTAGTTTTCTGTGTTCTGAATCTACTCCTGAGGACTTGATTAGGGGTCTCATTGATTCTGATTATTTCTTTCTGATTATCACAAAACAGCTTCATTCTCTTCGGGGAATTGCTGAACATCTAGTCAGCTGTAGAGTGAATTCTCCTGCTGCCATCAGGAACAGCTCAGGGGCAGGCACAGATGCAATCAACAGGCAGGAACCACAACGCTTCAACACTTTGCAGAGTTTACCTTCTAGGAAAAACGGCAACTTTAAAATCTTTCCCAAATGTGAGTTTATCAGTCTTCTTTCCACCCACCTTCCTGCACACCTTGGAGCTGTGTACTTCAAAGAAGATTTTGGTCCTAAGGGAGAAGTTTCCTTAGAACAAATGGAGGGAAGTTTCCTGGGTGGTCTCTCAAGTGGAGACGTAGACTTCCTATATTTATCGAGATGTTTTTCTTTTTTCCTGTTAAAACCCACTTGTGCTACTTCCATATCACAGGCATTACGGTTCTTACATGCCCTGGAACTCTGGTTCTTGAAAAATATGATGGGCTTCAGGCTTTCCAAATGCAGCCTGGGAGGGAAGAGTCTTTGCTAAAACGCCCAAATGAACAGGTAAAGGCAGTGGACGTTTTCCCCAGAGAGATGGGCTTTTTCTCACCCATGTGCATTTGGATGGATTCTATAATCTCCCATTTTGAAGTCTATGACAACTCTGTCCATTGGGGAATACTTGCTACTATCTGAAGCAACAGGTTCTGAATAGTTCCTACCTCTCCACTCAGGCCTTCCTTCACTCGCCTAGCCAGAAGTTTTTTCAACACTCATGTTCGGTGACACTTCTGTGCCAGACATTGGGCTGGGCTGTAGAGGTGTAAGGATGAAGGAGAGAGGGTCCTGGCCTCACCGAGCTTACAGTGCAGGGCGAGATGCATGGAAGTACCTGGGAACTTAGATAGGAGGTTGGGCATGCCTTCCTCTCTGTTCTTGTTGCAGCTTACATGGATCTCCTCTACAACATTGTAACACTGAGCCCAGTTGTCTGTTTATACACATTCACCTGCTGGGAGATCCTGGATGGCAGAGACTGCCATCTTTCCTTCCTTCCCTTCCTTTCCTTTCTTTCCTTCCTTCCCTTCCTGCCTGCCTGCCTGACTTCTTTCCTGCCTTCCTGCCTTCCTTCTGCCTCCCTTCCTCCCTCCCTCCTTTCCTCTCGCTCCCATCTAGCATAGTGTTTAGAATGTAATAGTTGCTTAGTAAATATTTATTGAATAGAAAAGACTTCTAAATATTTTAATTTATTTTTGATGCAGTCCTGCTGTCTATCTTTTATTAGGACTATTTCATTTCTCTTTTGTGTTCTGTATGGTTCTCTTTTCTAAACTTTTTATTGTTTTTATTCCATTAATTAGGCTTTAAGCTCTTCCTATAGCTCTCAATTAGATATGGAGTTTTGTGAGAGTGTGTCCAATGGCCAGTGTCTTTGGGAAGTTTAATTTCCCACCTTTTATGAAAACTCGATAACAAAAATACATTTTTTGGCATAATCAGTCATAATTTCTTTCCTGATAAAGATCTCTCATCTCAAAAGAATCTAGAAGCAGCAAAAGAGTCTGTCTCAGTAATGATGAAAAGGCCAATACCCATGGGCAATTTCTAGCATTAGAAAATAAACTGCTATTGAGCCAGTGGCTGGAAATTAAAATTTCAAAACATTCAAGCCTCATGAAGAAACATGAGAAATTGGCTCAGAAAGTGCAGATTCATCATCTGCGTGACTTTCTGCGTCTTTGGCTAGAGTCTCAGGTCAGGCACTTACTTGGATGCACCTGGAGTCTTGTTCCACTCCCAAAAGTGAGTGCTTGGCCACCTGTGTCCACACTCTGGTATGATCTAGTACAAATACCTGCCCTCTGCCATCCAGGGTGGTTGCCCAGTCCCCTACAGGTTTACAGCACTCCCTCTTGGGGGAACAGAGCTTTTAAACAGCATGTTCCAGGAGGCCTGGGTGGCTCAGTAGGCTGAGCATCTGACTCTTGATTTCAGCTCAGGTCATGATCTCAGGGTCGTGGGTTCGAGCCCTGCTGAGTGTGGAATCTGCTTGGTTTTCTCCCCCTCCCTAAACTCCCTTAACTCCCCACAGCCATTGCCACCTGCTCTTTCCCTTTCCCTAAATACATACATACATACATACAATCTTAAAAAAAAAAAATTAAACAGCCTATTCCATGGTTTTGATGATAAATTTCTCTTTCCATGTCATTTCATGCCCAGTAGACAGTCCTTCTAGGTTTCCACTTCCCTCACTGCCATCCCTACATCCTGACAACCCAATTCAATGACTTGGCTGATCTCTTCAGAAATGCTGAGCCCTGCCTAAAGGCTGCCACGATCACCATGGCAAGAAGGCTCAGGGTGGGCATACTGAGGACCAATTAGTGGCCTCCCAGGTCTGGGGTCTTCCTTCTCAGAGTACGGGGGGGATGGCGCTCACAGTGAGTAGCATGGATAACATGAAGACAATAGTCAAATAGAAGTCGAATAGATTCGAGTTCCACTCATAACTCTCTTATTCCTAGCTGTGCAATCCTGGGCACATTACTTACAGGAAGCTCTGTTTCCTTATCTGTAAAGTGGCCATGATGCCAGCTACCTTACAGTAGGATGGAATTGAACATGGAGTGAGAACTTCATGAAAGACAGACCAGAGAACTTCACTGGTGTATGTCAGGCATTCAGTCAATAGTAGCTATAATGTAATGATTCAGCAGTGCTCCACACGAAGGGCAAGACATGAGGCTTTTTGCAGCTCAAGGAGACCCATCCCTGCCCCACACTCCCCTCCAGCACCCCTGAGTGCCCTCACCCTGGCTGGGATGCTCTCACATAGGACAGGTATTTCATGGATCCAGGGGGAAGTGTGAGAGAGAGTCTCAGCCATAGGGTTGACGGGTGGGGTAGACCCCTTAGCTGCCAAGGAGAAAGTTCTTCTTCTGAAACTGAACCAAGAGTAAATTATTGTTTTTTTCCCCAAAACTTGAGGATTTGTCTCCTAAAAGCACTGTTTGCAAAACCCTTGTTCAGCAGAGCCTCGACCATTTCATTAGACCCAATGCCCTGCTAAGTTACTCCCAGACAACCAAGGATTCTTAACGATGGAGCAGACCACATCACGGGCTCTCATTATTACAGTATCCTTCCATAATCTATTCCTGTCTACCACATTTCCCTTATCGAAATGAAGATTTCTATAATACTTACAGGGATGAACAACAAGCCTGGTCCCTTTTCCAAATGTAAGTCTCTAGCTTCCTCCTGATACACACAGTGAGGAAAGCTTTTGATAAAACCTGTCTTACGTGACCACCATCGACCCACTGCCCCAGTGGTGTTGGGGCAACCATCCAGGGAAAAACCACTGGTGGACGCTCTGGGAGTTGCAGGAAATCTCCTGCAGCCTCTAGCCATAGAGTCGGGGGTGGGAGTGTCGGGAGCTGGGGGTGAGGGCTGGAGAGTGCTTCACCCTCCTTTACCCCAAACACTCACACTCCTATCAGCAGAGCAGTGGGGAGCAACCTCCCAAAACCGCCACACCCTGTCTGCTTTGCCAGGTCACTAGGGGTCTGACCCCATTACTCTTCTGTCAGATACAAGGGGCTTCAGAAAGGCTGTGAGGCTGGAGGGCCCAGGAGGCTTGATGCTTTATCGTGCTGAAACCTGTCTACCTCCTTTTCCTGAAATGCTGCTGTCCTGTCTTCCCCCTTCCTTAGCTCTTTAGAACTACCCATTCCTAGGCATCTTCCTGTGTGAGGCCCAGGGGTTGGTCCCTCCATTTCCCTGGTTCCAGGACAGACTCCAAGTAGGATCTAGGCATTTCCCAGTGATTGGTGCTAGGCCAAAGCATCCAAAGCCCTTTGATTCTTTTTTTTTTTTTTTTTTTTTTTTTGTTAAAGTAAGCTCTATGCTCAACATGGGACTTGAACTCATGATTCTCAGATCCAGAGTTGCATGCTCTACTGACTGAGCCAGCCAGGTGCCCCTGATTCCTGTATTTCTAATGACCTTGATTCAGACAGGGACTGGCTTTTATGAAAACATAGGACAGAGAAAAAAAATCATAAGAGTTTCCATATAATTTTGAAAGAGGGGAATACCAGAGACCATGCTCCCTACTTCAGAGATGGGGAAACTAAGCTCTCGAAGGCATGGCCTGGGCCGAGGTCCTGAACCAAGGCGGAAGCTCAGCTGTCAGCTCCTGGCTGGCATGTGCTGCTGGCCTTCAGCTTATTACGCTCTGGGCTCGAGGGCCATGTTAGCAAAGAGCTGTGCGGCTCTGCTGAGCTCAGGGCTGGGATTGAGGGGCTGGGGCCTTGCCCCTGCCCTGCACTGCCTGTACCATGTGGCCCAGGACAGATGCTTGGACCCTGGGCCTCTAGATCCCCCTACAACAAGGGCAAGATGTCCCCAAGGACCCTTCCACCTCTCATGGTCTGTGGGTCTTTGTTCAGTTGGAAACTCAGCCTCAGGGAAGAGCAGGGCAGACTTTCACAGAGGATGGGAACGTGGTAGAGATGCCGAGAGAAGCGGAGGGCAAAAGAAACAAGGGACAGGCAAAGGTTTGGGACAGTGACTGTCTAAGAACCTTAGCTGTGGCACTGATGAATGACATTGTATCTCTCCCCCTCCCCGCCATGGACGGAAGAAGTTGTCTAGCACTGGGGGTAGGCACAGTGGTTGCAGTGGTTGGGGGTGTCTGGAAGGGGGTCATTCATAGAGGATGGCCCCAGCTTACTTACTTGGTATAACCATCACTTGGGTCCCCTTCCCAAAAGTGAGTCTGTTGTTCCCAGAGCTACACTCTGGGTAAGTGCATTACAAAAAGGTCCTGGGGTTGTGCATGGTCTCATGGAGGACACACAGCCTTCTCTGGAGCTCTATAAGCTGGGGACCTGGAAAGGCTGAGCCACACATTTTCCCTATAATGCCAGCTCTGAGCCTGCCTAATGGGATTTGGCAGCACTCCCCACCCACCCCTTTTCCTAAACACAGCTATCAACAACAGCCTCTAACTATTTCTTCTCTGGGAAAAACAGCCTTCACTAAAGTTTGTGAAAAACTTGCCTCCTATGGAGGCCAGTGGGTGTGTTTCTGAAGATACCAAGGCCGGGACTAAGGAGTGGGGGGAGCATTTTCTCACCTCAGCGGCCATGCCTGAGAAGAAGGTACCAGTTTTTTGGGGGACATATGCACAAATGTATTGCCAGAAAGAGTAGGAGCAAGAGCATTTCCAGTATGCCGCGCTGGGGCGCATGCTAAAACCATGCCTCTGCAGGACGCAGTCACCTCTTCTTCTCTGGCGCTGAGCCAGAGTCCTGGTGACTCACGCCGGACTCACAGCTGTTTCTCTCCTCACAGCACTCAAGGATTCTGCCAAGGGGGCTTTTTGTCCTCAAGAAAGTCAAACATTTCAGCAGATAACAGACATAAATCCTTTTCCAGAAACACACAGGTAGAATCAGGCTTGGTTTGTGCCAGAGCATGTGGATTGGCCCTTGTCACCACTGTCCTGTCCCCAGCCAGCGGGGTCCCTGCCAGGCCCCAGGGCGTGTGCGTGACCACGTACAGTAGCCATCTTGCACTCATATCTGCACTGTTATTGGACTTTTAATATGTAAGTGGTGTTTCCCTGATGCGACCGGAAGTTCCTGAGAGCAGGGGCTTATGCTTCTTTTGTTTCTTTCTTTGTTTTAAAACCAGCTATGGTCCCTGGCTTATTGATGATACCCAGTAATCACTGAATGAGTTGAACTGATTTTTACTGGCACAATTATTGGGACAAGGAGGACAGTTTTGGGAGAGGCTAAAAGCAAAGTATACACTGGGTAAATGTGAGCTTCAAAATCGAAGTCCTTAGGCAGGAAAAAATCAAGCAAGCATTTCTAAGACAGATAATAAGGAGGCAGTGTAAAACCCCAAAGATTGTGAGGTTCGTATTGACCCTCAGCAGAGAGGGGGCAACTGAATGAACAAGCAAGTTATTTGGTTCCAAAGAAAACTCAAGCATTTTTCTCTTAATATCTCGACATGACACTGATTCTCCTTAAAGTGTAAGAAAAATAACATGGCAGAAAATACATATTCTGAGCTCGCAGCATTGTTATGATCAATAATAACAACGCAGTAGTAGTAGTAATAATGACAGTCTATTATAGTCCATGCTAAATTGCTACATATAAAAATGTAAATCCAATATTGCAGGTGGGTTTACACATTTCTGAAGATCTGACTTACTTGGGCTGATCAAAAGTTGGGTGCCAGTTCCAAATATGAGCTTCTGATAGCCTGTGCTCACACTCTGACATAACCCTATACAAAATGGTACCCTGTAACTGAACCCTAGTCTGGGATTCCTATGTCACGCAGAGGTCAAATACCAAGCATGTTCCTGCATCTGTGTGCATGCACCAAAGTTGGAGGAGGTGTATAATTTTACTGTTTAACTTTCATTTTCCTAAGAACAGTGGAAGATGACAAGAATTAAGGCAGAACCCAATAGAAGATCCTGCTTTATATACAGTAGATTATATAAAAAATGTGCAAAAAAGGTAATGAAAATTCAGGTGGAAAAAGTCATTCATATAATTACAGACTTTCAGTGCTAGCCAGGACCTAGGGTAATTTTATGGGTTTATCCATCCTCACTAAGTGTTCAGGACATGCTTCTTGCATTACTGATGCTCACGGATAATAATGCAACTCTATCATTGCTAACTTATCTTCTTATTTAAGAAGGTGCAGACAAGGGGAACCTGGGTAGCTCAGTCATTAAGTAGCTGCCTTCTGCTCAGGTCATGATCCCAGAGTCCTGGGATCGAGCCCCACATCCTGCTCCCTGCTCAGCGGGAAGCCTGGTTCTCCCTCTCCCACTCTCCTACTCCCCCACTCCCCCTGCTTGTGTTCCTTCTCTGTCTGTCAAGTAAATAAATAAAATCTTTAAAAAAAGTAAATAAATAGCAGATAAAACCATGCACACCCCCTTAAATAAATCAATGAAAACAGATGTCCCTCAACTGTAATCCAAATTAAGATATTTCATAGAACTTACTTGCTTTAACAAATAGTCTTGTTCCTGTCCCAATTTTGAAGACTGCAGTATTTCCCACAGTGATTTTTGCTATGACAAAATGGGCCATTTCCTTCTCCTTCCATTTTTATACCATAGCTTGGGGAGCAGGCCCAGGGTGCCCATGGGAAGGTGCTAATAATAAGTAACATTTTTTTTTATACTTCCCTAGTAAAACTCATTTTTTTTTTTTTTTTTTTCCCCGTGTTGAACATATCTCACACCTCCTGCCAGGTTTACCAAACACTGGTCGCTACTCTATGAAATCCAGGGACCAGACTACCCAGGCTTTAGTCCCAGCCCTACTTTTCACCGACTTGATGATGTTGGACAATTCAACCAACCTCTCTGAGTCTTAATGTCCGTATTAGAAAAATAAAGAGCTCTGAATTAGATGATGTCTAAGCTCCCTTTCAGAGCAGAAGTTCTGGGATCCAGCAATGTCCAAAGCGCCTTTAATGTTGCATTTTCTATAACTCACACCTGTGTCAGGCACTTGCAGATCAGTTACACTGGTGACTAGTCTCCCTGGGGAAAACACAAGATACAGCAGAGACAAAGGGAGAGTCAGGACAAGGGAGTGGTATCTGTAAGCTCCCTTGTTTTCATGAGGGTAAATGCTCCCAGTAGCTCCTGTACTTTTTGTCTCTTCATGAAAAAGGGAAGAGAATCCTTTGGACATTTGGGGCATTCAAATCAAGATCTCCCAAAGCTCCATCTCTAAGTCATGGCAGTATTTAAGAATAGAAAAGATAAATTCCATGTTTTTCCTTACTCACTGTGATTGGCAATGTCTCTCATTTCTAAGTAAGCCCTGGTACAGGGTCTATGACAGAGTACAGTAGAAAGAGAAGGCTTTGAGATCAGAGCCTGGTTTGAATCTAGACTTTTTTACTCACTAACACTGGGATCTAGGGGATTTACTTTTCTGGGCCTCAGTTTCCTCTTCTGTAAAATAGGGACACTGCTCCTTGTTCCATAGAATTGTTTGAGGATAAACAATACTGCATGTCACGGACCTAGCTCTGCATCCACACACCCTGGGAAGGTAGTTATTCCTTCTGTGTTGTTAGATTATTGATTAACAAGATTATTTTCTCAGGGTTATAGAAATATTTGTTTATGAAATAACCATGACAGTCTGAGCCCTTGAGTCATATAAACTCTCAGGTAGTATAGGAGTGAGGTCCCAGAAGCACAGATTCTGAATGCTTTGCCCTACTCAGCTCACACTGGAGGAGTCTAAGGCACACAGAGGCCCAATGACTTGCTCAATGTCACGCCACCAGCTGGGGCCGAGTTAAGAACTCTAGACTTAAACAAGCAGCCCTGGGCTCCTTTCTCTGCACTTCACTGGCTCTTCTTGAATAATATGCGGTGTAAAGGAACACAATCCCTGGAGTGCATTTGGTATAGCTTATTTGGGGGCATGGATAAAATGATCTTGAATATCTTCTGCCCCAGTTTGTCTCTGAATCAATGGCCGTGGATGTAGAAAGGGTCTGTTAGATCAAGGCCATGCAATTTTCTGCTCTTCTGGCTTTTCCCCTGACTGAAGCTCCCTTTAGTTCACTTCTGGTGCGAAACACTCTGGTATTAGAGCTTCTGCCAGCCTCCTATCTCGGGGAAAAGTCTTAATGGTTGGCTAAATTCCACCGCGGAGAAAATATGCTTGTATAATCTTGGAATACTTTCACTAATTTCTCTGGGTGCCGCAATTCTTAATACATCAGCACTAGATCATAGCTCATTATAAGGCACAGATGATGCAAATGATGTCTCCTTTTCAGCTGATTGCTGTCACCAGAAAACATTTTTTCGGTTACCACTTAGCCCCATGTTCAGCCAGGCGCCTGTCCCAAAGGCAAGTCTGTCATTTTTCCCAGTCAGTCCCACAGTGTCTGACACCTCGCAAGAAATTCTGTCACTTCACCTCTTTTCCTGATATACCCTAATGAGTTAGCACTCAAGATTTCATATAGCTACTAAATGTATCCTTGGAGAGAAAAACACCCGCCATTCATAGACTGCTGGTGTTAGGGGGAAAGAGGTCATGCAGACCTGCTTCCCCATTTACAGGAGAGAAAACATGGGTCCAGAGGCCAGAAAATCCACTGTTCCACTGTTAGTTGGTAGCAGAGACAAAACACGGGTGTGTTTGATTCCCAATCTAGTTTTTCCTCTCTCTACCACATCCTGGATGTAGCGGCATTTACTTCATTTCTTCTTCCCTTTGGCCTGGAAACTTGGTTTCCTTGGGTGCTTGATTTCCATTAAACAAGAATTTATGAAGCACTTGCTTGGTAAAAGGACCATATTAGATGCTTCCTGGGCTAGAACAAGAGCATCTATTCTCAAGGATCTTTCAGTTTTAATGGGAAGATCTTCTCAATAATGAAAGATTCCCTTAGCTGTATGTGTCACAGATTGTCCAAGATTTCACAGCTCAATTTGCAGTATGAAGGCTAAGAGGAATGGGAGGGATGCCTGAGGAGAAATTATAGCCAGTCTTCGAACAGGAAGCCGGGCTATTTCCAAAGATACCAGGTTTGTCCTAATCATCTAGGGTCTAGTGAATTGGTTCTACTGTTATTTCCAACTCTGCTGTTACCTATTTCATTTTTTTGGGTCTATTTTAATTTTTTCAAAAGATTTTATTTGACAGAGAGAGAGAGAGACAGTGAGAGAGGGAACACAAACAGGGGGAGTGGGAGAGGGAGAAGCAGGCTTCCCATTAAGCAGGGAGCCTGACATGGGGCTTGATCCCAGGACCCTGGGATCATGACCCAAGCCAAAGGCAGACGCTTACCAACTGAGCCACCCAGGCACCCCAGCCTATTTTCATTTTTTGTTTCCTCTGGTTATGCATCCTTTTTTTAAAAAAAATTATTTTTTTATTAACATATAATTTATTATTAGCCCTAGGAGTACAGGTCTGTGAATCGCCAGGTTTACACACTTCACAGCACTCACCATAGCACATACCCTCCCCCTATTTTCATTCCCCACGAAGGCTCTGTCTTAAATTCATAGGTTGACTGATAAAACAAGGAAGATGCATCCCTAAGGGTAAAACACATATAAGTACATGCAGAGGCCTTAAACCAGAGAAGGGGAAATAAGGGCAGGAGGGGGCCAACATTTACCTGGAGAGACTAGAAGTGTGGTTCCTTTTCCAAAGGTGAATCTGCTGTATCCTACCTCCCCACCATAGTATATGGCCATACCAAAATGGCCTATAGTGTTGGGCTTTGCAACCTCTGATCTACTTAGAGAAGGGGAAAGAAAACTATCATTTATGGAGACTCTATTACATGCCAGCAGGTGAACAACCTACATACATCACATTACTTCATTCAGGCCACAGCTGTGCCATGGGCTCGGATATGATTATTCTTATTTTACAAATAAAGAACAGGTGATCTGAGGCTGAGCGGCTTGAACCAACACCATACGAAAGACAGAAATCGCCCAGATGCACAAGACAGGTAAATCTTGAGGAGCTACAAGAGAAGAATCCTCCTTCCTGTCGTTTTTAGAGTGAGATTATAGAATTAACCCACCGGGGTTAATTCTCCTGCTAGAGCCAGATGTCAGAACTTTAATAGCAGTGATCCCCCAAAACTCCAGCTCACCCTCCATGACCATTTCTTAAAACACGAAGACATTTTGTCCTTAATACTTCCCTTATCCCTCTGATATGCTACTCACCAGGCCTGACTAGCAGTCGAGTCCCACTCCCAAAACTCCACCTGTAGCCTCCATCGTTCCCACACTGTTTCCTAGTCAGCCAAAAACACCCACAAGTCCACGTACTCTTCTCATACCCCACACCAAGAGGTAGGGCCCTTTCACCTACAAAGAGGGCTCCATCTTCACTTTCTTTTTATATTTCACAGAACACACAGGCCATTTGACTGAAATTTAGCCATTTATTGTGCAACACTTAAAATGAAGTCTCTGTCTACCACATCTCTGCGTCTATCCCCGTCAAACTCATGATTTTCAACTTCATTTATCCAACAGATAAATCTAGTCCTCTGTCGTCTCCATTGCAGTCATCCATTTTTAGATTCCTGCCATAGTGTCTCTCCTCATTTTAACTTCAATCAATCTGAAACTTCAGGGACTAACATCCAAATCATTATGAGTGTCAGCTTCCTGTTCCCTCCAGTCGACTTGTTTTGTGGGTTCAATGGCAGCCTTGTTACTGACTCAAGTCCTATTCTGCCTGCAAAGCTGAGTGTCTCTCTGATTAAGAGACACCCTGTCTACTTCAGCTCTGGTAAAAAACACCACTTGTCTTCTCTTTAGGTCTTATCCTTTGCGTATTCACTGTTTTCCACTGGCCTCACAAGCAATATCTTGGCTTTCTCTTCTATTGAGAAAGAACCCAAGTCACACAGAACAATACTATCAGATTTTAAAGGACAGCCGTGGTTATCCTTCTCCCATCTCTGTATTTAAATATTCTGAAAATAGCCAGGAAGGGCCTATTCTAGCCCATCATGTGCTTTGAATATTACAATCAGAAAGGAGATGACTAAGGAAAGAGAAATGCTTGATAATTTAGACTTACTTGGGGTGACTTGGAGCTTTGTTCCAGTTCCAAAGGTAAGCTTTTGGTTACCCCCCGTATTCACTGTAATTCAGGCCTTTATAAAATCACTTCCTTTCTCCTGCCATATATATTTGGGTAACATTTGAGTCACTATACTTCTGTAGAAGAGAGAGTTGTTTTTACCAACGCCTATGGCTACAGATCACATGAAAATGGTGATTGTACTAAGAACCTACATATATATCCTACATATATAATTCCTTGAAAGAATTGTCCCAGCTGACCTAGTCTTTCCTTTTTGTTCTGAAGACACATATTATTTTACACATGTATAGCATTTAATAATTTATAGACTACTTTCAAATACATAATCTTATTTTAGTTTTAAAATTACCTAGGTGAGGGGCGCCTGGGTGGCTCAGTGGGTTAAAGCCTCTGCCTGCGGCTCAGGTAATGATCCCAGGGTCCTGGAATCAAGCCCCACATCGGATTCTCTGCTCAGTGGGGAGCCTGCTTTCTCCTCTCTCTCTGCCTGTCTCTCTGCCTACTTGCACTCCCTGTCTGTCAAATAAATAAATAAAATCTTAAAAAAAATTACCTAGGTGATATTAAATATTTTCATACAGGTGAAGACACTGTGGCCCAGAGGCCCTAATCAAACTAGATTTAGAACAGCCTTGGCCAAACTTTCTGCCTTTTTCTTTAGGACCAACTCTCTGACTGGGCTGTTCCAATCTGTTATTTTTGGTTCATCTACATGACTATTTTTCTCCACAGCTAGATCTTCCTCTCCTCTTTCACATTTCTTTCTACATCAGAATGCACTTAAGTTTGCATAAACCATTAATTTCTTGACATTTGGGCCCTACAAATACTGCAATAAGTTCAATGGGCCTCAGTAGCCACATTAAGCTTCCGACGTTAATGACATATTGCCTCCTTACTGGGTTTTACTGATAATCGTGTCCCACTCCCAAAGATGAATGTGCTCTAAACCAGAGCACTGTGCTTCCTGACAATGCCTGAACTACCTTGATAATAGATTAATGTGATTAGCATGCATTTACCCTCCCTTATGAGAGCTCTGGCTAGGATTCCCCCCTTTTCTATCACTGAAATAAAGACTAAGCCACGGAATTAAGTCCATGAAAGCCTCTTTTTGGGGCACAATAGTAGCAATGTAGAGGAAAGCTTGAGAAGAGTCCAAGTGATAGTCTCTAGACAATTCTGACACTCATTTCCTTCAAAAAGATCTGCAAAATTTCACTGAGTAATCTTGTTTTTTTAACCAGCTAAAATTTATCAGCTCTGATCCCATTTTTACTTTGGAACCAACCCCTGCACACAATCTCGTTTTACCAGTGGCTAGCAAATTGGTTCTATCCCTGTAGGTAATCTTTCCTTCTTTTATCATTTTAATGTATTTAAAAAGTTTTGTGAGCATGGAGCAGAACATGGGATACAGCTGGAGTATTGGGGATGGGGACGGCATCTCTTTTTTTCCTTTTGTTTTAATGGCTTTCATCTCTAAACAGCAATACCCATTGAGTTAAAGAATAAGGACACATTTTGTATAGAAGACTGCAGGAAAAGCTCGGGCATTATAATCAGTAATAACTAGGTACTTACTGGTGCTCACTGATATCTTAGTTCCCTTCCCAAAAGTCAATGTACGTCCTGACTGGTAGGCACAATGAAATGAGGCCCTGCAAATACCTCAGGTACCCACTCACCTTACTCATTCCTTGTGTATCACCATAAACAATGAATTTGTATTCTGTCCTTACCCTCTGCAAGGAACTCAGTAGGCTTTCAGGGTTTGGATATGCAATAACGAAGCTCCCTTACTTTATGAGAAGGAGGCTAGATGGTAGTAGGTCCTCCACTTGCTCAGTAAGTAGTCACTGAACACCTCTGTGTGTCAGGCACAAGGCACAGTGGAGGGTCACTTGGACACCATTCCTGTCCACCACCTATAGGTGCTCACAGTCCAGGGAGTGACACACATAAACAAATCTGTTAAACTTGCTGACCCTCAGATTTACCTTCCAATGTAATTTTTCATAATATCTGACTTTTTAAAAATTATGAAGTATCCAACTGCCCATACTTTTCAAAGGATTGCACACATATCATCTCATTTGATTCTCACAAAATCCTTTGGGCTAGGCAGAGCTGGAATTATGCTCTCCATGTGACAGATCAACTAAGGCTTAGGGAGTTTGAATGGTCTTCCCATGGCCACAGAGTAGGTGAGTGGCTGAGCTGGGTCCACATTGTCTTTTGGCTCCTAGTTGAATGGCTTCATGATTTATTTTGTACACATCCATGTATTGAACACATCACCGTGCCTTTCAAATATTCTTTCCTCTCTTATTCCCTTCCCCATTGAAAAAGACAATATCATCAGCAACAAAAATACTTCTCTTCCTATCACCCCTTGTTCCATGCAAAAAAAAAAAAAAACCAAGCAAAGCTCCAGCTCAACTCTTTCCCAGAGCAATGTTTTTTCAGTCCTCACATGCTTTCTGTGAGCTGGGAGATAAGAGTTACCAATATTTCAGTTGCATTAATTGGGAAAAATGAGGGCCTGAGGAGATAAATCAGGATGCTGGTTACTGAGGTTGCAGCCTGGTACAGACAGCAATATATTGAACCTTAGAAAACATGGGTCCTTGCCCTGCTATTGTGTCCATGTTCAACCACTCTGAATAGAGAGAATCACAACTTTCCATTGTCCTCTGCCTCTTGAGACAATCAGATAAGAGATGTGAAGAAATAAGAAAAGTACCTTAATTCTTTTCCCTCTCTTAAGAAAATGGACTCCAGAAAATATCAGGGTAGCAACATCTTTTATCCACATTGAATTTGTGCATCCATATGTGCTTATGCATAAGAGCAAGACTAAACATTTTTAAGACAAGTTTGAGACACATTAATTTGGGCCAACACAGCACATTAATGGCTAGGCTTCAGTGTTAGAAGCAGGATTGTGGCTCAAGCCCCAGTACTACTGGGTTTGACTAACACCCTGGTTTCTCCTCCCAAAATTAGCTTCTCTCCTGAGGTGTGGGTCACATAGTGACTTGAGGCCCATCAAGACCATGGGTGACCAAGGAAATCACACTCTGTAGATATTTGACAAAGGACATTTCTTATAGCCTTGACAAAGTTGGGGGTGGTGGTGTTTAGGGTAATCCTGCCTGCTAGTGCTGTACCTGCCTTACAGAGCTGGAATGCCCGTATGTGGGCACATATTTGGGTCTAACCACTCATATATTTCCTTATTTCTCTGCTCTGGCTGTTTAAACCTAGATCTATGAGTGAAGATAATAGCTCTCAACCAATAGCCTTGTTCGGGGGCCATTTGACCATTTTAACCCACAAAGGAACCCGAGAACAGGAAGCCCTATAAGCTGTGGAAACCTTTGGGATCAGGCTGTTCATGTTCCAGAGTGGAAATGCTGATAAACACAATCACACACAGGTGTGCACATTAGGATCTCTATGTTCACAGTGCTCAAAGAAGATGTCAAAGAGAGGAAGGATACATTAGTGTGTCCACCTAGGCTCTCTGAGCTGCTCTGCACTCTGGATCCACTCTACTTTCCTCTAAGTCTCAAAGCCAGACTCCCTCTAGCTATTCTAGAGCCTCCACTGGTGAGGCTAGTATTAAGGAAGGGAGTGAAGAAGCTTCTTGGGGAAAGTTTACAGAGTATGATGGAGAAGTCATTCTTGATAAGAAAGGAGTATAATAGTTGATGGGGCTTCTAACAGGGAGATGACCAAGAATCACAGGACTCCATGAAAATAAACCTTGTAAACTTATCTTCCAATTTGGCATGCTTGTTCTGGGTCAAGGGCCAAATTCTTCCCTAGTCATTGAGTATGAACCAGAGTGTGTGTTTCGAGAAGCATCACATACTCTAGTGGGATTGCCCTCTTCTTTTGTCTTTGGTGGGGATGAACACAGTCTGCTTTTAGATTCTCAAGTTCCTAAAAGTGACCCGAGGTTATCTTGACCTTCCTTCTGCCTTCCCATCCCAGCCTACCTAGGAAGGAGGGTCTCCAGAAGGGGCAATACTCATGTTCCTTTAGTTTTAAGACTGAGGGAATTCATTCAACACCTTTTTCTATTTCTTCACAGTAATGTTTCCCTAGAGTAGAAAACAACCCACTCACCAGGCTGTACAGTTAGCTGAGTTCCTTTTCCGAAGTACAGCTTCCCCACCGCTGAGCCTCTATCGACACAGTGCTGGCCCCCTTTACATGAACCTGGTCCTAATGTGCCCCAACCTCTCTCTCCCCTGCCCTGGGGTTGGGGTTGAAAATCCACCTCTATCTTCTTTTAAGTGTCTTTACGTCTTTTTCTCGTGCAGCCAGCAGTCTTAGTTAGACAGTCAGTCCTCAGAGGCTCTCTCTCAGGGGACAAATGGTCTGTGGTAACAATAGCCTTCCCACCTGCAGAGGCCCCTCCCATCAGAAAGCAATTACCCGTCCTTTTGAGACTGTTTAAATTGGAAGGAACTTTGCTTCCCTGGCCCTATTTCCCAGTATAAAAGACTGCTCACTTACTTGGATTGACATTATGTTTGGATCCCTTTCCAAAGCTGAACTCGTGAAAACTTTGATAGACTAGATCTGCCCTCTGCAAAATCACCTAATTTCCCTCATTCAACCTCTGGTCCTCCCTCCAGGCATTTCTTTTTTCTCCTCTTTCTATTTTCCTTCCTGATATCCCCTTTTTGCTTTCCCATTTACTGCACTGGGAAATCATACCCACCATCTTTTAGGCTTAAAAAATCCCAAATAGCCTTTAGCTCATGAATAATTTGATGACCTATTTCTTCGGCTATCAAAATAATAAAAGTAGAAGGAATGGGCCTGGTTCACCTTTTCATCCTCTAGGCTTGAATCCTCGGATCTTAGCACTTAAGAGTTGAAAGGGAGCACAGAGGTGATTTGTTCCAATAGCTGAAATGGTATAGAAATCCCTTCTCTAACATCCATTGCTTGGCCTTAAGGACCCAGTGTGAAGACCTCCAAGGAAGAGGAGCTCTGCACTTCACAAAGCAGCCTTTCTGCTGTGGGGAGGTTCTACTCGTTCAAAAAGATTCCATAAGAGGTTGAGACGCATCTCCTTTCAACCACTGGTTTTGATTTTGCCTTCTCTACTAACCCTTTCTTCGTCTATATGCCAGTTCTTCAAATATTTGAAAAGAGCTCTATCTCGTCTTAATATAGTCCAGTGACATCCTCTCACTTTTTCTTTAGGGACCGGAGATAGTTTCAGATAGTTAACTTGATTTTTATCTGACCATGAAGCCTGGGCCCTCAAAATATTTGGCATTGGGCAGGCGTACCTGATGGGGAGAGCCATTCTGGGGGTAGAAGAGAAGGTAAGAAAGACAAGTGAAGCAGATAGTTCATGAACCTAATGCAAACCTAGAAGGCTTTTAGGAATGAGCATTGAGCATTGAGTTTCCCAGGTGAAATTGCCCATGATCATAGCTGCCATTTTGTTTTAAAATTATTCTGACTTTTTCTTTCTTACTTACTTGCTCTTACGGATACTGTGGTTCCTGCTCCAAAAATGTAGTTGTAGTTATACTAGCCACAGTACTAGATGTTCCTACACAAACCTCATCAAGGCTGCCTCATGGTCTAGCTTTACCTCTATATGCCCTTATGGAGTAACTATCTTAACCTCTTGCTTTGGTTTTCACTTTCATACAATTCCCTCATCTGTGAAAGGGGGGATGCTAATAGCTATCCTAGGGGATTGTTAGGAACGTGAAATGGGTTCGAGTATGAGAGGCATTTACACAGCATTTTGCATACAACAAGCATTCAGTAAGAGTTTTTCATGATCAAGATTACCTAATTCTTTTTCTCTTAAAAAATACATATAATTTTAGTTTGTCATGTCTTCTCTCTGAAACCTGGGACATTGATAGGTACTTTAAATTATATCCAGATGCTCTTTCGTCAACTAGTAAAAGTAGCAATATTTAAAATTTGGGAATGTTCTTTGTATTGGATACCATCCCAAGAGTAGGGTTGGCAGCTTCAGAATGCTTAGCGAATCACAGGATCTGTTTACTATGTTTTATATCCGTTTAAGAGACATATGAATAAGGAATGATAAGTTATTATAGGTGGAAACCCAAAATACAAAATGAAAGAGCTCAAAGCAAATATAAACTGGTAAGAGGAATTTAGGATAATAGGTTGGTGACTTTACTTGTAGATAATTATAACTTACTTGGCTTTACACTGAGTTTGGTCCCAGATCCAAAGTAAAATCTGTTACTGTTGTACACTGTGTTTGCTATCATTACAAAAAGTCTGGGTCTTCTTAAAAGGGAGGCATGCTGAACACAGATAACCAACCAGGGTAGGTCAAGGCTAAACCAACCCCACCAGATTCTTGCTATTTTCCTAGAAAGTTCAAGAACCAAAGTGAGGAATGAGCCAAGAAGACACATTCATTATCAGAGACAGGCAAGATAAGGGCAACTGATTTTCTTCAGTGGTTTTATCGATTTCTTTTCTTTAGTTTTCTGCTTGGGTTCATTCTTATGTCTTCTGTGCTCCATACATACAATATTTGAAACAAGGACACTCCCAGTAAGTGCTTTTTACCTTTTTCTTTTCCTAATTATAAGTGAAAATTCTCCTCAGGTAGACTGGGTCGTGAGAAAAATCCTTACACTGCCTTTAGTTCCAGGGCTATCTGGAAGCTTCTCTCCCAGAGTCTGCACCTGGATCTGCGTTGTGCTCGACAACTTGACCTGAGCTACTTTTAATGATATCCTGAACCACACCAGCTAGTTAACTGTAGTCTGTCTGCATGTTTCATCTACCAAGATCTTGTATCCTATCTGTCAAAGTACCTACATTATATAACCAAATGTACTTTACCATCCACACTGACATTCTCCTTCCAGCCCCCACAATGAAATTGTACATTTTGGCTCTCTCTCTCTTTTTTTCTTTCTGCCTGTATGTTCCCTTTCATGAGGGGGAAAGAAAAGAGGCCACAGGGCTGGCTGTCATTTGCAAGTCTAGATGAAACATTATTTATGAACAAAATATTTTGCTGACAATAAGAACAGAAAGGAAACCTCAATGCCAACAGTTAGACGCCCACACAGTTTGGATTTAAACAAAGTTTCAGCAAATGAACACAGTTACGAGAAATAAAATAGAGGTGACTTCCGTCTAAGCCAAGTAATTATAATACTTAGGCAGTTCTGGGGCTTACTTGTTCTTACTTGTAGAAATGACAAGCAGGGTGTTACGGGAACACTTCGCTGGAAGGGCACCAGAGAGCTATAGAAATAGAGCTGCAGGGACGCCTGGGTGGCTCAGTTGGTTAAGCGGCTGCCTTCAGCTCAGGTCATGATCCCAGCGTCATGGGATCGAGTCCCACATTGGGCTCCTTTGCTCGGCAGGGAGCCTGCTTCTCCCTCTGCCTCTGCCTGCCATTCTGTCTGCCTGTGCTCGCTTGCTCTCTCTTCCTCTCTCTCTGACAAATAAATACATTAAAAAAAAAAAAGAAATAGAGCTGCATTTAAATATCTTAAATAGGCACCTTTGTATTTAGCAACTTATTAAGTAAGTAAGTAAGTATCCTAAGTAAGCTAGGATAGGCTAGAAATAGAGCTGGCCAGCTAGACTTGGTTTAAGATAGTTCCTGGTCAAACCGTCTTGTAGCATTTCCTCTGGTTCAAATGAAAATATTATGAGAAACAGAGGCTCCCTTTATGGAATCTGTTCCTATTACTCAGCAATTCTTCTAGGTTGGAATCGCTTCTTCTCTACTCACTTTCATCAACTCCCCTTCCAAACTTAGCAAAAAGGCTTCTCTTTCTCTTTGATGAATAAATACTTCTCTTCCTACGTTATGCTTTTGAGGATGTGTTCCTGGTGTCTCTCCCACGACCTCAGCCCCAGGCCCATCGAGTTTCATGTATGTACAGTATACATTTACAGATTACTAAATCAGCATAAATATTATTCGATCATGGCAGCCTACCAGGTAAAACAGTCAACTGGGTCCCAGATCCGAAGGTCAGTTGCCAGCCTGAACTAGAAGAAACACTGTGATATGCCCAACAACAAAAACTAGATCAAATAGGCCAGGCTGGCAGAGCACAGAGGAAAGAGTTGGCAATGACTTTACGGGTTAGGCCTTACATCACTGTCAGCCTAGGTGTGTTCGAGTAGCCATACTGCCTATCTACAAATCATGAATAAATCCTTGTCTTTACAATCCCACTGTCTTCTAAGGAATCTTTGGTTTCCACTTTCTACCACAGAGTTCTAAGCATCAAACATATGCTTGCAATATAAACATAGAATAAGTGCTCTCTAATTTTAGATGTTAAACCAGGGTTCACATCTTTTTATTTGAGAAGACTCACAAAGCCCAGGACAGAGACTCTTTCTCCTTCACTCTGGGCATTGCTGAGTTGTACAACCAGGGCTCAATCCCTGAGTCATCCTCAGACTGAGTCTATAGGATGGAAATGAGGTATAAAGCTGCCATTATCTAGTTACTTTGGCTGCTAGCTGGATACTGATAAAATAACTTTATAATGATTAAATTATTGGGGAAATTTCTAGTTTTCCATTTTACTTTTAGGTCATTTGTTTTCTCCTGACTGAGGTGGTCCCTATGTTGATTTAGCTGCTAAAAGACATAAAAAATGCAAGAAAAACGGATTTTAATATTTCCTGAAGTAGTGAGCATAGCACCAAAGGGTCATGCCCAGGAGGGATGAGAATATGGATTGTCATATTTGAGGGAACAAATGAGATCCACCTCTAGAAGGTCAGGGGATATGGTACCCTGAGAGCAGAATGACATTGAATTTGTTCCCTGGTGGGTCCCTGGCCTGAGCACCAAGTCTGGCATAGAGTACATGAACAGAAATATTTGCCAGAGGAGTCCTGTGGGCTCCTCAAACTTCAGACCAGGAGAATTAATGATTGAGTCAAGCTCAGCAAACTGGAGATTTGGGTCCTAGCTCCAGCTCAGGCACAGAGAGGCTGTAGGACCATGATCTGTCTCCTCCATGGGCCTTAGTGCCATCATAAGTGGAGGTGGTCAGAAGGGATTTTTTTAAGGGTTCTCTCTGCTCCACAAGGCTACGTTATTCAAATTTTTGGCCCAAAGCTTCAGAAACAGGAGGTGTCCCACGGTACTTAGGAATAAACGTTTTTTAAAAAGGTGATTTTCAGGCTCTAGGAGAGGCTAATCACAGTTATTTGGGTCGATGATCATTATTTACAAGGTTCCTTCTATAAGTTGACATAATCTTAGTCAAAAAGAATAGTGACTTACAGGCTTGCTGAGGAATTAGGAGTCTTGTCCACCAATGACTGTACAAATCCAGGGCTATGGGACCTAGCCAGTACCCCAAGTAATCGGTCACACCTCATTAGTCTTACCACATATATTCTGGGAGCAATTCCCAGGACCCCCTCATGCCCATTTTGCACCGAGACGTCAGATCCTAGCCAGGGAGACTTTTGTCCTCCTTCTATGTGCTGCTCATTCACCCTTTCTAAACATTCTTCATATAGTGTATATTTGGGTCTAAATCAGCCCCTAATCCACAGACATTGCTTAATCCAGGGATACGCTTCTCTACTTACTGGGCTTCACAGATAACCTCGTTCCTTGTCCGAAGATAAGCTTCCCTCCCTGGTTATAATTCACACTGTGTTACATATCCTGTCAAAAACACATCCAATCATCCTGAACACATTTCTAATCCTCTACCCAAAAATCCACAGCAGATCTCTCTCCCACCATAGCATGAATTGTGGCTATACTTCTTGTAACTTTTTTTTTTATAAGGGGAATAAAGTACTTACACAGGGGACTGAGAATAATGAGAATTCCTATTTATCCCAAAATGTTTCTATCCAAACCGATTTCTCGTTTTTGCTTATGGCTCTGGGTATTGCTGCTCAGGGAAATGGCTTCCTTTCAAATCTGTTTCTCGTGGCCTTGGCTAGAAATACATGGCACATGGGGGGTTAAAATTAAGGGCAGGTGAGACTCCAGGGAATCAGGCCTACCTGCAGCGACCACAGCCTGGGTCCCTGCTCCAAAATTCAATTTCCACCAGCCATCAGTTGTCACCCTGGTGACAAACACTTCTACAAAATGGCTTCCCCAGAGAAGACAGCTGGTAAATGAAGACAAACTGCTCGTGGGGAAACAATCTTGCTACAAAATGAAGTAACTGCATGATATCAGATATAAGCTTTTCCCTCCCTTCTCCTCTAATTGCTCTTCTTTCAAGACGCCCAGGATGATACTTGCCAAGAGCGGTGCTTCCTGGGCCCTAGGGCCAGAGCGCGGCACCTCTGGGGTTAACAAAGCCCGGGCCCTCGTGCTAGATTCTTAAGTGACAAAAACCCACTATGTCTAGGAGTTCACCTCATGCCACCTCAGCACCACTGGAGTTCACATTACAGCCCATCACCACCGATGCCCTCGCCTTTGAATCACCTGGTGCTTTGAATTCAGGAGTCTCCTGGAAAAACTATTCTAAGATCTCTGAGCCTCTTGGAACTGTATCCATCACCGGCCTCTACTCGCCTCAGTTTTTAAGTCCACGAAATAGGAAGAACTCTACTGGAATCTCCTTCTGAGGAAGACTTGCCATCAGATGGTTTTACTTACTGGAAGTCTGGGAGAGTGGACAGAACCCAGGACTGGAATATTGGTGGGGTCTTGGCGGGTTCCTTCCCCTCTAGCCCTCCCAGAGCTCCTTCAAAGATGAGGAAGATGGCCAGGCACTAGGCCTTGGTCTGCTCAACCCCTGTAATGCTCTTTTGACCTAAGGAGGCCCCCGCGGAAAAGCGAGCGGGTCCTCCTTTTGGAGATAATAGTATTCAGCACACAATTCAAATTATATGCCACTTACTTGGCTTGACAAGCAGCCTTGTCCCCTTCCCAAAGATAAAAGAGTAGCCTTGTCCTTGTGCACAGTGATTATCTCAGTATCAAAAACCTGCCAACTCAGCTTTCCTCCACACCAAACCCTCCTGAGAAGGGAAACCTCCCCTGCATTTCCTCTGGTGTTATTCACACAGACCTGTGATTTTCCTCTTAGAATGAGTGATCCCTCCCCCTTCTTATTGTCCCTTTCTACCTCCTTCTCCATCCCCGCTCCTGAGGTCGCTTGGACCCAGGCCTCAGGACCCTCTGGCTCTCTCCCACTCTTTCCCGCTTAACTGTACTCACAGGGCAGGATGGACAGGCTGGTTCCCTGACCGAAGCTCAATCCCTGGCCATAGTTATTCCCACAGTGTCTCTGGGCTCTGCAAAAACCCCAAGAGCTCCCCTGACTTCATCTCAACACCACAAACGACCCAGGACCCAAGACCCAAGACCCAGAACCTGTGTTTTTAGCTGTAGGATGAAAAATCCAGCCTGTTTTGTCCTGCCCAGTCCCGAGGACAAAAACGGGTTTGGGACACACCAAGCAAAAGGTTCTGAAACTTAACTCAGTGACCCTGGCGTCCTGAAGGTTGTAGCTCTGCATTAACGAGCCGGAGGGTTTTGTTTGTTTTGTTTTGTTTTTGTTGTTGTTGTTGTTTTCCCGGAGAGAGACTCCTGGGTCTGGAAAGAGGCTTAAAGAGGTTCTCTCATTTCTCCTTGTGCCTCGAGGCACAGCTGCATGTCAGTCACCCCTGATAGGAGGGTGTCTATCTCTTTTCAAAACCCTCTAGAGAAAGTGTTCTGGCAACTACTCCTGACAGCTCATTTTCACTGTTCAAAAACCCATTAGGAAGGTTTTACCACTAACCTCACTCCCTTCTTCTTGCAGTATTAGCTGCGTCCTGTGGGCTGAGTCCTGGTGGAGCTGGAGAACACAGCCCCTCCGGCTTCTGTCTGATGCCTCCCACCCCAGACTGAGTTCTGTGACTCGATTCCACTTTCCCCTCCACCTCTTGTTTCCATATTCACTGCCCTGGTTTGCCTCTTGGGACTTACAGATCCCCCATCTCTGGGCCCGAGACTGTCTTCGAGGGGCTATTTGCGGGTGCCATAGTTCATCACAAGCTTCATTACCCAGAGGAGAAGGACAGTTTGGGGACAGGTTGCTCTTTCCTGTGGGGCTTCCATTCTCTCCCTGTCCCTGTCCCTCCACATGGGAAGCCCGTGTCCTGGGGCACTCTGGAGGAAGTCACACGGGTGTCAGCGTGGTGGGAGGTATAAGGATTCGGCTACTGTGCATGCACCCATGCTCCAAGGGCCTGTGAGCAGCCTAAGGAGCTCCGGCCATGCAGCTCTCTGCAGAAACTTCTCCCCTGCCTCTGACACTCGGATGATTTTGTATTTAAATGAGCCAAGATTCTTTCTCTTTCCACTTAGATACTTTCAAATCCCAGGTGAAGAATTTCATAGAACAGGCTGACACTTTCCATCCTCCCCCCATGCCAGCTCTTCTCCTGATGCATGACAGAGTCTTGACAGAGGAGCCCGAGGGGCAAAACAGAAGTTCTACTGTGTGTTGGAGATGATGTTTATCATTATTATTAATAGCTAGGATTTAACGAGGTCTTCTTATGTTTTGGGCACTATGCTAAATACTTTAGCTGTATTATTTTATCTGATCCTTACACTAACTAAACAAGGTAGGTATTTTTTTTTTTAATCCTCATCTTATGGTTGGGGCAATTGAGGCTCAGAGAGGTTCAGTAATTTCCCCAAGTCACACAGCCAAGCAAAGTAGTGGAGCCAGGACTGGAATTTTGGTTTTTCTATCTCTATAGCTATCTCTATAGCTATTTTCTATCTCTATAGTTCATGCTATAGTGCCTAATCCATAAATACTTGGGTTTGAAATGTTCCCAGGGAACACAAGGCCGTTCAGGGATGCTGCAGAAGTAGACTCAGTGCTGGGTCTCACGTTTTACAGAAGGAATTCTGCTCCCAAATGAGATGCCCAAAGTTCCAATGGTTCTTTTGAGAGATTTAAATGGCAGTGGCTAGTGGTGGTGGTCAAAGTTGGATGCAAAAAAGTACTTTCTGGCAGCAAGGCTTGCTAAATTTCAGAACTGATTACAGAGAGGCGCTGAGGAATTTCCTGCCCTAGAGCATCAGAAGAAGCTGGAGCATATCCCAACTGGCCAGGGTGCATGCAGGGAAACCTAGTTAGGGGTGGTGTGGCCCTGGGTCCCCTCCGGAGGTCCTTCCTGACATCCTCATTGGCTCAGTGATTGTTGATACCTCTATTTCTTTGAAAGTGTTGTCTATGCTCCTGAGAGCCCCTCGCCATGAGCCATAGTTAGAGACTGTGTGTGTGTGTGTGTGTGTGTGTGTGTGTGCATCTCATTTTAAAGCAGAGAAGGAACCAGCTCTCTCTGGCCTGGGGAAAGACCATGAATAAAGAGCCCAAGCAGATGCACAGGATTAAAGTATTTTTCAAACTAATGATTTGATTGATTGCCCCTAAAGGCCCCGCCAAAGAAGAACACAACTTACTTGGCTTCACAGTGAGCGTGGTCCCATCCCCAAAGGCTGATTTGCCTGCATTCATGTTACACAGTGCTCGGTGCTATTGCAATAACCTTGACTGGGGCCTCTAGGAAGACAGGCGGAGGGGGAGGACGCAAGCAGGAAAACAGAACCTGAAATGACTGCCCATGGCCAAAACCATCTCTTTGTAATTAGGTTAGAACGTGGGATGAATGCTAATAACTAGCAACTTTCCAGCCCGATAGTACCTGCCATAATTTTCCTTGAAAGAATGGGCCTTGGCAGGAGCACCTCCTGGGAAATTCCCTCAATGTGGCTAAGGCTGGTCTCCTGGGATCCTATTCTTGTTTGTTATTCCTGCAGGCCTTTGTCTATTTTCATCCAATTCCTGCCTTTCTTCTCCCCACTTTCCCTGGACCTTCCTCCTTGTGGAGGCTCGCACATTTTCTCACGGAGAGACTCCATGGATAGCGAAAGCCAAGCACAATGCCCTAGGGAATCTATGCATTAATAACCTTGTTTTCCAACTGGTATCACGAACCCCCAACACAAACCAAGCAAAGAAAACACCACCTGTGTTTTGACAGCTTCTGCATGATGGAGGATAGGCTTCTTGGGAAGAATAATTAGCCAGAAAGAAGAACTTACTTGGTGTGACCATGAGCTTGGTGCCTTTCCCGAATGTGAGTCCGTAACCCCCACCTGCAGAGTATGCACAGAGTTTCCTCTCTTTGCAAAAACCCCATAGATGCTGAGGAAATCAAAGCCCTCAGGACACAGGAGCAGTGCTGACAAAAGCTCAGACCGTGACAATAGTCAGATGGTGGGCAGAAGAGCTGTGACAGAGGCTGGCCATGGGGTGGGTCATCCCCAGGGACCTGGCTGGATTTCAGAGGCCATCTTGTCCATCCTCCTGTCTCCAGCCAAGGTGTTCTCTGACCAAAGACCCATTCAGTCTTTGAGAGCTCCTGGGAAGGTGGGTCTCCTTTGCTGACAGCCTTTTTGCATTCAAGCAACTGTGCTTGATCTAATTGAAATCTGCAAGCTGCAGTCAGAGTGCTTTGTGTCTCCAGCCTCCTTCCTTGAAGACCTGAGACTTCATGTCAAAAAACTCCCAATAGAAACTCATCATAACATACCACACCAGTTCCAGTGGTTGTTTCTGGGGGGTGAAGACTCATACTGAAGGAAGTAGGTCAAGGTGAATATTGGCTTTATCCATAATTTGAATAGTTTTTAGCATGAGAAATTTTTTTATGCATTACTTAGACAAATTAAAATTAATCACAACATTAATATTTTAAATGGCTCCTGGACCTCAGATGAGTCTTTCTGTGTGCCTCAGGCCAAGCAGTCTCCAGTTTTCTGTCCTAAGGTTTTGGTCTCCTGGGACCAGAGGAGGGAACTGGGCCAATCTGGGTGGTCAGAGAGTCAGCTGGAGGTGCCGAGGCCGGACTGAGGTGCTCGAATTTGCCTCTGATTGTCTGGCGGGCTTTTGAATCCTGCCACTGTAACCTGTTTATCTTCCTGCTCAGAACTTATTTCCCAGCTCTTAACAGACCTTTTGGAGGTGGGGGTGGGGTGGGGGCAAAAGCATTCCTAGGAACATTGAAAAATCATTAAGGGAAGAAGCCACACTGATCAAAATTAGGGATGGCCAGGGACACTTACTTGCAATCACAGAAAGTCTTGTGCCCTTTCCAAAGACAGGTGGGCTGTTTCCTGAATTCCCACAGTGATTGCCTCTATAACAAAAACTCTAACTGCCTGGCCCAAGTTTTTCTGGATGTTTCTTCTTGTTAATCTTTCTCCCAGACCAAACTCTTCCCACTGAACAATGGGTTTTGTTTTTCCTTAGCCTGTCTTTGCCTCCTTCTCCCAGATACTCTACAAAATGTGGTGTCATGAAGATGCTCCTGGCTTTGACCGGCTACACGAGCTTCCATACACAGAGCTGGGGCTCAAGAGTGCATTTCTGAAACCTGCAAACTTCCAGCTTATTGTTAGCCTGTGAAAAATGTTCCAAAGGAAACCCCTGTCTCTGGCCTCATGCTGAACTCTTGGCTGTGCTAGAAATAAAAAGGAGTGGCTACTTTTCCTACACGAAGAAAGGGATTTGGAAAATGGCACAGTGCAAGAAGGCTCAGCATGCGCTGTTGCTGTTGGCTGACACACCAACTTTGTTGCCTCTGGCATTTAAGTAAGTCTTTAAAAAGCTATCTCCCACCCATCCCTGGAACAAGGGAAATGAGAAGGCATGGAGCATCAGAGCCAGGAATCTTAGCAGAGGCCAAACAGGAAAAAGTAGGTCTTTTATGAAGAGTGGAAGGAGAGGGTCATAGGTAGGCTGCGGTTACTTCCAAAACCACTTTGGATGGAGCCAGAAATCACACTGGTTTTAACAATGTGTTCAAACAAAGTCCACTGGGGTCGAGCCCTGTGGGGGAGACTTGAAGATAGACTCTAGGCAAAGGTTCATGATGTTGTACTCTTGATAAGACATAAACAATGAAAAAGATAATTGATATGTCAGCAGCAGAACACTGGCAGCAACTTTCCAGCTCTGGTGAGGAAAGAACTGGTATTTGGCTAAGCTGCAGAAGGGCCAAGAACCTGGCCTCCGTGAGAGCGGAAGGGCCCAGGACCTAGACACTGCCCACACGTCTTTGAGCCCAAGAAACTGTTCAAACCCAATATCAAAAGCACTTTGAGCCAAGTGGGAGTTAGTATCAGAAAATCACAAGAATAGCACTTACTGGGGAGAACGTGAAGTTGAGTCCCCTTTCCAAAGATGAATTTTTCAAAGTTCACACTGTGATTGGGGCCCCAACAAAAACTCTTGGTGACTTTTTCAGGAAAGTTACACATTCCTTAATGGATACTTCATCTTTCTGGGACTTAAGAGATCCCCACGCTGTCTTCTTCTACTATAATAAACAGGCCTCATTATCTCTTCAGCCATCTTTCTCTGTGTCTCCTGGTTATTTTGCTTGAATTTTATGCTGCTTATTGCAAATGTGCAGTGAGGAAATTGGATGACCTCATTTAACACAGAGGGCAAATTATAAAAGCAACAATTCATCAAACTCTGTTTCCATATCAAACACAATTCTATCACGGAAGTCAAAAATTGGCAGGCCAACCACCATTGGGTGAGAAATTCACTCTTCAGAGCCCAAAGAGAGATCGGAGCAGGTAGGGGCCACATCAGCCACACGTCTGAAACAGAGCTGCATTACAGAGGCCTTACCTGACCCTTGGCTCTATTAGAGTGGCCATTTCACCAGACCCCAGAGATGCCTCATCCTAGGGCAAGCATGCGGTTTGCTGCACTCATGACAGCCCTGAGCCAGCCGGGGCAGTGGGGATCTTTCATTTTGGCCCAGAGGGATCCTAGCCTTTTGGGAAATATTCTCCTTTCACAGTCCACAGATAAAGTCTCTCACCACTAAGAGATGGACGCCTGATGCCATCACCATCAGCCCTGATGGGCTTCTTTTCTGACTCACAAAGAACCAAGCCCTACTGTCTCCTCCTCATTGTCTACCTGACCCTCAGATGCTGTTTATTATGTCATTTAAAAAGGATTCATGTGGGTTGGTCATGTTTACTGGATTTAAGCAAACTTGGGGAGTGACCTAGCTTGTTCCTGGTCCTTTGGCATTTCCCACAGCTAAACCATTTGGAAATAGGCTATCCTACTTTAAAGCTCCTTGGGCTGGTCATTTCACAGTTTCAATTATAACTTGTTGTAGGGCTTAATAACGCACTCAGCCAACTTGACAACACATGCCTCTTAAAATTCACTTTTTCACGGACATTTGGATGGGCCGCGTTGTTCCCAAAATGGCACCACGGGGAACTGACACAGCAGATGCACCCACAGGAGGGCCAGTCTCCTGATTCCTCTTCTCCCTCCTCCCCTGTGGGGCATGTTTAAAAGTTCTTACTCCCTATGGAGGAACCGATCATTAAACAAAAGCCTTGTCATCACACCTGCCATTTTATTTTACTCTGAATTTCCTCTCAGGTGTTTATAAAGCCATCTGGGATCGTCAGTTCATCTCTGAATGGTTTTTATCCCCCATTACATTTGAATAGTAAAGCTATGTTTTTAGCAAAATCTGACATGTATGGGACTAGATGTGGACATTTGTCAAAAGGGGAAAATGTGTGGGCTTCGGATTGGATCTATTAGAATAAATACATATGCAGGCATGAGACAAAGAAGGTAGCTTATACATATCAGTGACATTTAAAATGACATAGATTCTCATTTTTAATAGAACGAAAGACAAGTTCGGTGGGCAAAACCACAGTAAACACACAAATCATTGCTGAACGCAGTTTAAGAGAGACTGTGGCTGTAAATAACCCATGGCCCCAAGATCTCATCCGAAGAAGGAGAGCTAAGCTACCACATTAGAGGCAATTTGGGGTGGTCTTGTTTTGCATTTGTTTATCATTATTGCTCTCTTCCCAACAATCATGAATGTTTCATGCGTTCGCAAAAGTCATTTTTCAAATGGTACATTTGTCTACATGTTAAATTAAATCTCCACTAACTTCCCAGGATTTATTTGTTTGGTCAAATATAAATAGAACATGACCACTTACTGGGCTTCACCACCAGTTGGGTTCCCGTTCCAAAGAAGATTCTGGCATTATTATTGCCACAGCATTTCCTGCCTTTACTGAAACCCCTAGTAAAACTCCACCCAACATGGCACATTCATGAGGGGGCAGTTGTACTCCCTATGCTTTCTTTTTTTTTTTCCTGTGTCTCTGGAAATTGGTCTCTGAGGATTGGAAGGGAAAAAAAAATGGTTCTGCTACATAAAGCAATACATTTTTATTTTGAAAGACCAAACTTAAGAGATTTTTCAGAACTTTTTGCATTTCTAGGCTTAAATCTGCCAAAGCTGAATCAAGCAATTTGTTAAATTCTTGCTCTCACATGTGTGAGGTCAGCCTTAGACACACAGGTCTGAAGGCATGATGCAGTCTTACTCCATAGTGAAGGTTCCCAGCAACAGAGGCATCTGAAGTCACATCCAGACTCCCCCCAAACTTCACGGTCCTGTGCCCTGCTCACCGGCCAAGTTATTTCAAGGCTTTCTTACCGTGCAATAGTGTCTATGTGGTAGCCAAAGAAAATATTTTACCAGCGAAGAGTGATAAAAGGCAAATAGTCCTATTGTTTCCCAAAGAAGTTCCACCATGGACCCATGATGTTTTAGACAGACAAGGGCAGGGAGTTATGACACACCATCTCCTACTCTTTAAGAAAGCCGGGTCCTGAAATAAATGGAAGAAGTGAACCTTTTTTGTTATGAGGAAAGGCACACCGTAGAGGCAAGGATGAGAGCACATGCGAGCCCCTTCATCACAATGCTGAGCCTTGGCTGGATGGTAATATACGTCAGGTATTAAAGAAAGGAGAGAAAGTGAGCCTCTAAGACAGTTGTCAACCGTACCAGGACTTGGTTAAAAGTAGAGCTTGAGTGACAAAACTGTGAACTTGGAGAGAGAGGGAGACTTGGTCTCATCTCCAACAGGACTGGGACTTGCTGATTCTTCAGATTTGAAGAGAATGAATTCAAAACTGATGCTTTGACCTCTCAGCCTGGAAGCAGTGGGGGTCCAGAACAAACCCAAAGGACTTATTCTAGAGAAGATGAAAGGGGAGGCAAATGTGGGAAATACGGGGGAGGTCTTACAAGGGCTCCTGTTTGAAAACTGAACTAACCTACCCTAAGCCTCCTCCTTGGGTCAGTTCTGCCTGACTTCTCAGCAATTTCCCCAAACGTAGCTGTGGAGTCTCTTTTGGTAGAAAAAGAAGAAAGAAGATGTGGCCGGTAGAAGAGCTGACACACAATTAAACACACAGGCTAGCAGAGGCTGTATCTGCCCAGGTACAGGTATGACCAGAGCGGACATGTGGCCTGGAAATGGGGTTCACAGAACAGAGAGCCTGCAGCGTCCATATGGGGCAAACACTGGCACCGAGGTTTTCCCTCCTGGGATTTAGCTCCACATTCGTACCATTTCCCTCTCTCTGCTGTATCATGGTAGGAAAGGGGTGACCATGGGGTTACTAGGTCAGCCCTCAGCCCTCCTTTTCACGATAGTGACTGTTACTTCCAACTTGCGCTGGACACAGAACCCCACTACTCACGTACTTGGCTCTACGGAAAGCACAGTTCCGGTCCCAAAGATGAGCTTGTTTGTAGCACCCCCATAGTTCACACAGCCTTTCAGAGCCCTGCAAGAACCCGCAGGAAGGGGCAGGGTGTGATGGGGTGAGGATGAGCTTAGTCTCTCAGGCTCAGCACACCTCGGTCCCACCCCGGCAAAGGCCGACTTGCCAGCCATCCCTTTGGCCTCCATATTCCCTTGACCTGCACTGATACTGCCTTTTAAGTTGGATCCTTGTAGGACTTGCACTAAGGCCCAGAGCCTGAGGTGTTGCACCAGCAAGTGACTGGAAGCTTGTAGGCATCTGCTTGCAACACAAGACAGCAGCCAGAGGCCAGGACTGGGGACGGCTGCAGGCACACTACTTTTCACCTGCTTGTCTTTGCCTGTGAGCTATTCTCTTTGCTTGGATTTGCTCTTCCAGTGGAATAAGGCTGTTTCTATCCTTGGGAAAGCATTCTAAGGGTATCAGAGGGAATAAGATACTCCCTAACAACCCAGCTCTGCTCTCTTGGAGGGCTAGTTAAATATTATTCATTCTGGAAACAACTAGACCAAACAAGAGAGTTGGTGGCTGACATTGCCTCTCACTGGGAGTGAAAACCCCACTTGGGTTGAGTGCATTGTCTCCAGCAAGCTGGATTGTTCTTAAGAATACAATTTGCATGCTATGCTTCGTGTATTATTCAACTCGTGTCTCCTCTCCCTTACAGGCACATCTCTGAGACTTACCTGGTTTTATAATTAGCTTGGTCCCAGAGCCCCAGATCAACCGATAGTTGCTATCCACACAGACACAAAAACCTTAACAAAAACCTTCACCGTCCTTCCGCGGAGCCTATTAGAGATAAGTCCCAGATAAAAAGTCCAGAGCAAAGCACATAAAACAATGTAGGAATATTGACTACTGAAGATTATTTGCTCATTTAATTATGTTTGATTCCCTTGGCCATTACAGATTCCACACACAGATGATGAAATTGAATGACTAAACATCCAAAGTCAATCTAGTTCTCTCTGCATATAAGAGGAGCATAATTCATAAAGTTTTCAGATTGGTGAAGTTGAACTTGCTTCACCTTCCCTGATATTTTAAATAAAAATGCTAAAGAGAGAAACAGATCATTTGTTTGGAGTCATAATGCATCTGATCCTCCAGTGGCTTATTTTCACTGCTGATAAGATTCTGGTCAGAACCGTGGTATTCACATATAGATTAAACTGATTTCGTTTATAGAGTGATCGACCTGTGAGACGCGGAGTCCCGACACCAGGGGCCCAGGGAGGCAGAGGCGTGGACGGCCCTACCCTGTCCAGTGGCCTGCAGTAAGTAATGTGAGGATATGTACCAACGCAAGTCAGCTGTTGACAGAAACCATCTTTTCTAAATCGCTGCTGGGTTTCCAGCACTTACTTGGAATCACTTGCAATCTGGTTCCGGCCCCAAAGAAGAGTCTGTTGTTGTTGGTAACACTGTGCTACCGAGGTCTACAAAAACCTCCCTGGGGCCCAGTAAGCACCAAATAACTAGCACCAAATAACGACCAACTGCAAACATTTGGAGATACATTAAAGACACCAACGCGGTGAAACTGTCCTCCATTTTCGTTCTGGTTAAATTTCATCCCCTGCGCGTTCCTATGGCCTGTGCTTACTGTTTTCAATTCACAAAGATGACACCTCAAAATAACTCACCCTAAGAAAAGAGGGAATCTCTGGCTCTAATCACAGTTCTGATTTTTTTGGTTTGGCTTAATTTATTTAACTTGTCTGTGCTTCGGCTTTTGTGTCCATGAAATACGTCTGATGATGTGTGACCCTGTGTATCTTATTAGAGAGCGTTGGGAAGACAGAAGGACGGGTGGGAGTGCAGTGGGTTACACCAGAGAAACGCGTTTTGAATAATCTGGGGGAAATGAGCTTGTTGAAGCCAAGATACTACTAACACAAACCAGAGGGAATATGGCAGCTGACGTTTATTGTCAAAATCACTAACAAAAAGCTTTCTTAGTAAAAACTGAAGGAGAATCTATCTGACTCACGTGTTTTTCCACGAGAAAGTTAGCAAACACGACCACTTAATCTGCCAGAAGACAGAGACATGGAAAAGGTCAACCGAATTCTGAGGCCTCACAGCCAGCGGGGGTGGGGGTAGGGAGATAAGAAAAAAATGCCAGTCCCTCTCCCCAAGGCAGTGAATGAGCATCGATTAGCTTCCCTGACATGCTAATTTCCCTTTGCTGTCTGCGGGCAGCATTAAATGAAACCAGTCAAAGTTATTTTTAAAGCTAAATTTGACCGTCTTAATGGTCAATGGCAGTGTAGCTAGATCCAGAAACCATATGTCAGTAACTCCCTGAGAAATGGGGGAACAGACCAGAACTCCTTGAAAAGATTCACAGACATACCAGTGCACAGAGATGAGAAAAAGACACTTACGTGGTGTGACAATCACTTGAGTGCCGGACCCAAAATGCAGCACATTCCCCTGGCCTGGCTGTCCACAGTGGTTGACTCTACCACAAAAAGCCTGCCACCTCTTCAGAGACACGTGTCCCGGATCCCCAGGAGGAAGCTACAGCTTCCAGACAGGAGAGGATTCAGACTCATGTATCACGAAAACCGTGGTGTTCCTTACTCCATGGAGACCTTCCTGCACAGGCGCTTCCTCATCCAAGGCCCCCCCGGCCGGGGCCCTCCCGTAGACACTGGTAGCCCATGGCGGCAGCCTCCACCTCCGTGGGGACTCTGCTGGGGCCTGGCCTCAGGGAGGATTCCCTCAGGTGCCTCAGCAACTTGAGGATCACTGAAAGAGCTAAGAAGCTCCTCAGAAATAGCGCTGCCAGGCCCAAGAGGCAGGCGGCGGCATGCGGCGGGGTTGAGGCTGGGGTGGGCATGACAGCCAGGAATCCAAGGAGAGAGAAAGGAGTTCGCGGTGGAAGGAACAGACCTGGAGTGATAGGGCCTGAAGAGACAAGTAAGAAGGAGTAGATACACACCAACAGCTGATGTCAAATCTGTCATGCTCTGCTTTGTGGGAACACACGAGTTCTAGGGGAGAGACATGTTCCTGGCTCTGTCGGTTGCCCTGACCTATTTAGGGCTGTTCTTACCTCCTGTAACCATCTCTCTCGTACAGCTGAGAAGGCCCCCACTACAGACGAAGCTCATCTCCCCTGCTTATTCCCGAATCCCAGAGCAATCTGACCAAATGTTCTACACGCGGGGGCAGGAATAGCAGCCGCAAAAAGATACTCAGAGTCTGCTTCTCTCTTTCCAATCAGGCTGTCAATCTGTTTAGCTAATAAGTCGTATGAAGTGTCTTAATCTCTTCCAAGGAAAGGAGTCATATAAATGCAAAATAGCAGCAGCAATAAGTCAAATGGCTTGCTGGGTATCTCTTCTTTGTGTGACTAGAAGGAAAACTTTCTGTGTGGCGAGGAGACAGACTGGGGAAAAAACAACGGCATTTGTTTTTATTAGGCTGAGTCTATACAGCACAAAGTAAAACAGATCTGGCCATTATTTAGGTAATGTGACAGTCAATTCAGGCAATTCTGAGCACAGAGAAGGGGTCTCAAGGAAGTGCCTGAATATCTGGATCAGCCACGGACATTAATCAAATTAACTGGACAGTTGTGCTGTGTAGATGCAAACTAATAAACGTGCCTTGAAATGGTTCTTCTGAAAGGGTTACATTTTATCAATTGAACCTTAAAACTGGTCCTGTATTTATACCCCGCCTTCTTCGTTTTGGCACCGCAATTGACATTTCCCGTTTTTTCTTACAAAACATGCCTTACGGTTAGAGCCAGGAAAGTAAGGGTGACCTTCTCCCTGGAGAGTCTTATCAGGTTAACACACGGAAGCTCATTTAGAAATTCATTAGGTGTCTGGGAGGTGAGAGCTGGTCATTCTAGATTAAGGGCTTTCTCGCAGGTGGTGAAGGACTTACGGGGAATAACGGTGAGTCTTGTTCCAGTCCCAAAGACAAGCCTGTTTGTCCCAGAAATTAGCACAGTGTTTCTGGCCAGTACAGAAACACTGTGCTCTGCTAAATTTCCTTCCTCTTCTTCCTCTATAAAGCTCACCTCCATAAAGCTATACATATTGCAACTCCTACTTGATGACAGCCTTCTTAAAAACCATCCTAATGGAAAATGCAGTCTTCCATGTTTCTTGACCCCCCCCCGCAAAAAAAATCAAATCCTAGTCCCAACAGTTTCTCTTCTGTCCTCCCCCATTTTTCCCCCACAAACAAGAGCTTGCCGTTTCCATGCCTGAAAGACTGTTTTCTCCCTGAACAACAGTTCTTAGAGAATTCTAGTGGCCACATGGGTGGTTTCTACTCTAGTAAACTCTTAAGAAAATCACTTTTTGTTCTTGTGACCCTCTCACATTGGATGTTTTTATTTCTCCAAGGTCAGCCAGACTTATATTCTCTCAGTTTTAGCCTAGAATTTCCAGACCCAGCTCACCTCTAGTCTTGCCCCCCTTTCTGCCTCTAGATGAAACCAAACGGGTTAGGGAAGACTCTATTAGTCAGGCGTTACACACACCCTACTAAGTAGTACAAAAGGAGAATAGAAGCAAACAGTAAAAGTCCTCGGTTAGAAGCTGAGAAGGCGGAGGAGCGTCTCCAAAACACGAATGTAGTGGGCAACCGTGGGATGCCTCAGTTGGGAACATTCAGACCCACCTGGTTTTACTTGTAGAATTGACCCCTGCCCAAAGATGAGTTTTCCTGTCGTGCCAGAGCCACACTCTAGTGCTGGCCTTTACAAAAACTTTAAAGGATGTAATTTTCCCCCTTTTCTTCCCCTCAGTTACTTGATCTAGTAATAGTAACTGATATTTGTTGAAGACTTACTATGTTCCAGCCGCTAAGCAAAGCCCTTTGTAGGTGTTAACTCTTTTAAGTGTATAACAATTCAGCGAGTTAAGTAGTATTATTATCCCCATTTTACAGATGAGAAAAATGAGGCATAAAAAGATTAGGTAACCTGCCCCAGGTAACACATCCAGTAAATGGCAGAATTCAGTTTGCCCAGGCAGTTCGATTCTAAAATTCATGTTCTTAAGCTCTATGCTATTACTCATTTTCTCTATTTGGGGTTCTCCTTTGAAGTGTGTATGTCAGTAACATTGACAAAATATTTAGCTCACTGACCCTACTAAATGTACGCCGCACCTGTTCTCCTGAAAGGCTTACATTTCATAAACTGAACATTAAAACTGATTCAGTATTTTTAACCAGTCTCTTCATTTTGGCACTGCAATTGACATTTCCCTTTTTTTTTTTTTTTGCAACACAGGTCTTACATTTAGAGCTGCAAAGGTAAGGTGACCTTCTCCCTGGAGAGTCTTATCAGGTTAACACACAGAAACTCATTTAGAAATTCATTAACACCTTTATCAAAGATGCCTTTCCTGAAGCCTCTTGGCTCCACAAACTCCTCTTCTTCTCCCTGAGCTTCGCCAAGCCTAGAACTGTCCTGGGAGCTAGCCCCAGTCAAAGCCACAGCAAACACCACTGGGGACACAGCCTGGTCCCGTGAAGCACAATTCCAAACAGGGTAGGTGGTCTCTAAGATGTTCCTGAAGATTCTTGGAGAGAATTTCTCTGGTGAGGCCAGAATTAGGATGAAACCAACTCCTTTCCTGTTACTTCAGCAAATCCACTATAAGCTTATAAGCCAAAAAGGACTAAGAGAGGCAATAATTCTACGCATGTCTGAGTCATTCTGGATTGCCCACGGTGGGGAGGCGCTCTCCGAGGTGGCCACGGGGATGGCCCTGAGTCCTGGGAGTTCCCAGGTTGACTTATCTTTGGCAGGTGGGACACAGTACTTACAATGGCCCATGTGACGATGGCACCGTGTGGACAGAGAAAGCTGGGCATACGGTGCGTGTTCCCATGTTCTCCAACTTCTAGTGCTCCCTGGTGGTACTATTTTGGGAATGGGCCCTCCTGTTTGCTCCAGGAGGAATCAATCAAATACTCCAACTGCCTTCCTACCATGCCTTTCTGGGTCCCCCTATCTAGTTATTTTGATTGAAGGGTAAGCAAGGGCTCAGCTCGGGTGGGTGGGAGAAGAACACTACCTGAGAGGGCACATTTTAAACATTAGGGCCAAACAGGGAGACAGTTTCTGAGATATTTCAAACTGCACAGACAGGTTTGAGAGAGTTAATTTGAAGACTCACTTGGATTTACTGCCAGACTTGTTCCCAATCCCCAAATCAGCTTACGGTTGTTGCCAATATTACACAGTCATAGGAAGCTTTATAGAAACCGACCAGGCCAATGTGTATCAGGAAATCCCCTTCAATCCCCAAATCCAGCCAGCGTGCTCCTCCTGCTGGGACCCTGGCCAAAGAGGCAGCGGAGGAGACTGTTTATTATTGTGGTCAATTCATAGCGTGGCCGGATGGAAAGGCTCCTCTCAGATTAAATAGTTCGTCCCTCCACCTTTAGCCCGAGCTGCCCCCTGACCAGCAAGGAGGAGTGCGATCCCGGCAAAGCCACCGGAGAAGGTTTCTCCCACTCCAGTGCTGGCCCATCTCTGCATTCAACACAGTCAGAACTTTCTGACCCAAGGGTTAAGACAGAAAAGACAAAGAACCTGTTACTCTCCAGCCTGTTTGTTCCTATGCCAGGCGATCGCACGGGTGCCCATGTTCACATGTGTCTATGGCATATGTATACACTGTATCATCTTAGAATTACTCAGAATTACCATAAAAAATAAAATTGGATGGAGAAAACAGCCCCCGAATGAAGCTCAGCACTACAGCTTCTTTTAGAAATTAGAGCGTTCATTATGGATTCAGCAGAGATACTCACGGGGTTTGACCATTAACCTTGTTCCCCCTCCAAATGTGAGCGTGCTGCCTGCATTATTATTCACACAGTGATCTTCAGCTCAGCAAAAACCTTCTAGAAACTGTACTAAGTTTTCCCTAAAGATTTTCTGGAAGGAGCGATACCATGAGCACAGAGAATATTAAGTAATTGTCACAGTAATAACCTGGCACAGAATCCTAGCACCAGCTTGGATTTCAGGACTGTTTCCACATTGGATAAATGAAGGATATTCTTTCCATAGTCTAAAGAGGGAGTTTTCCTGCCCAAGTCCAGAACGCTGACTGCCAGAATCCTAGCAGATCCTCTGGTGTTTTAGATAATAATTCTCCAGGGGGTTCTGAGGATCATATTCCTCATTTGGACAAAGTAGGAGCGGTTCGTGTCCATGGCACCAAGCCCAAGCAGTCAGAGATACTGTCATCAGCGTGGGAGAGACTGAGGGCAGCCGCCAGAGCACCCCTGGCAGGAGGGGTTAGGATGCTGGTCCACCCCTCAGGGTGCTGGAATCAGACACCTCTGACTGAGGTCCAGCTTGTGGAACATCAAAGGAGATTCCTACCTTTTCTCATTCCAAAGAACTAGAGACAGTCAGTTGCAGTCACTGGCCAGCCCTGAATTCCCGACTCCAACTCCAGACCTTTTCACTCCCTGCTTAGAGGGTCACTGGGAAAAGGATATTTTCCTTCTTTGTCTTGGGGTAAACTCTTTTCTGTCCCTTTCCCCAGGTAACACACCTCCTGCACTAACATGAAATCCCTCTCTTACTGGTAGCTTCTCTTATTCTGTCTAGGTGATCCTTTGGGATCTCTCTTAATTTTGAAGGTAACCTGAAGGAAAATCTGAGAAGGAAGCTCCATGGGCACCACTGCTGAGGGGACAGCATGGTTGCCTCCCTTTTCTTCCCCTTGGGCTGCCTGGAGGACCAGGGGCTTAACAAGCAACAATTAGGAATGGGACATTGTTATGGGAAAGCAAGTAACACGCAGGTAATATGGCAGTCCATAAATTTCCTACTTGGATTTAGTCAATATTGTTCCTCTTCCTGAGAAAATCTTCCTGTGGATGCATCCCTCCCTCCCACATCCATTACAAAAGGATCCCCTTTCTTCCTACTTTGCTATTTGCCTGCTGGATCTCTTACCCAAGCCTCTTTAATTTTTAAAAAGGGATATAATTTCTCAAGCTCTTCCTATGAAATTAAGTCTGGTGTCACCTCTGTTGGGTGTCCTGGCTAAGACATTGTGAAACTCAATTTGTTTCATGTGTGCAAGTCTGTTTATAGTGGTGGGTCCATGATGACTGATTTATGGACACAAAGTATAGGTGTGGGCTTGTGTAAACATTCAGGGGAAGTAGGTGTCCCATTCGCCTAGAGCAGAGCATTTGTGGAAGGGAACAGATGAGAATAAATTTAGAGAATGGAAATGGCCCAGGTTTTAGAGTCTTAAGTGACAGGCTAAGAACTGGACATAATGGTTTCTCAAAATATGAATACCCACATGAAATGTTGAGTTGGACAAGGGGAAAGGCCAAAAGAAAGGTAAGAAAAGTGAAAAAGTGTAGAATGAGAATACAGTTTTTAAAAGAAGAGAATAAGAAACAAAGCATTCCTGCTGTATTTAGAGGGGTCTCTCAAGATCTTCAGCTAATAAATATTTTTCTAACGATTAATACGATTCTGAGGAAAATGGTGGTAAGTCCATCATAGTGAGCCTTGGAACTCTCCTTTCCCCGCTCCTGTCTGGGGTAGAGAGACCCAGAATTTCCACTTCGGGTAGCAATAATGATTGCTTCTATAGTTTATAATGACTATTTCCCTCATTTTACCTGTTCTTGACCCTCTAACACCAACACCTTTAAAAATAGTCTGTAATACTCACTTGGTAAAACTTCCAGGCTAGTGCCTTTGCCAAAGATATATCGGTAGCCTCCTGAGGTAATCACAGTGTTATGTGGCTCTACATAAACCCACATAAGGTTACCGTTTCCTGGAATAGCTTTGCTGTCAATAAGTAGGACATCGTATGCTCTTCTCCATTGGAAGGTACTGTCCTCATGTTTTTCTAAAAGGGATTTACTTGAGATAATATCTCCATTTATACAGAAAATCTTCACTGCTTTGATGAAGTCTGAGTTTGCAAAACCAATTTCACGTTATGTTTATCTTAAGTGTATTTATTAAGAGGCTGTTCTAACAAACATGTCAGGTTTTAAACATCTAAATGATTGTTGACCCCTTTGAAATAGTCCCTTTAGGACTCTCAATGAGAGTCAGTTTAAGAGCCACATGTATCTAGAGATGACACGATTTTATATTCATACCTCATTTTGGAACCAAAATAGTACCAGTAACAGGTCTGAGTCCCTCCTGTCTTTAGAAATCATAGCTCTGAGAGGCTTTTGATTATTCACAGAAATGAAATCCACTTTCAAAAGATAAAGCCATCATGGATGCTACAAAAAGAATATGCCCTTTAAAAAAAGAAAAAGAAAAAGAAAAAGAAAAAAAAGGTGTGTCTTGACCTTTAAGGGCAGATTCAAAAGCGGAAGGGAGCCACCAGCCTGCATGCCACTTTCAGCTGAGTGGCTTGCCTGGTCCACTCGTTTAAATGTATCAACTCTGTTAACAAATCAGCCCAGTCACCTCAGTGTCACACCTGGTTCAGGCACAGAGGGTTGTTGACGAGAAATACTACGAAATGCAAAGTGGTGGGCGTTGTGGCAAATAACGCTAACAGGAAAGAGAAAAATAACAACAAAAAACAAAACCACACACCACTGAACTCTGCAAGCGTGGGGACAGCCCGTACCTCTTCGATTCTATAATCCCGTACCTCTCTTCTTTCTATAATACATCTTTATTATTCACTCCCTGACAGCTGCATGACTGGCTTGAACACAGAGAACCCCATGGAGCTGGGGAGATTTCTAAGGTCCTGGGGTTCTCTGCTCCTCCCACAAGGTCAACTCAGCCAGCCTTTGTCCTCGGGGCGAACAGGGGCTGTCCTGTCTCCAGAGAAAGTTTTCCTCTGCTCTTCTCCCAGAAGAGGAAAGCCACAAGAAGTTGTAACCGAGCTGCCCAGCCCTCACCCGAGTCCTCAGTCCACTTGCCAGATTTTTCAGTTCTACCCCTAGGGGACATGGGCATCAACTCAGCTGGGTCCCCAGCACTTATCTGTTAAGGACATGCTTCCTTGGCTCCAGACTCCCGCTTGGGTCGCCTCCCTTTCCTTTGGCTTGTTTCTGTCTCTATCACAAAGCTTTTCTTCCTCTTATCTCTGCCTCTTTCCCAAAGCCTCAACGGGCTCTGTGGACCTTCGAGAAACACTGCCTGCAGTATTAGTACAATTTATCAAACTGCCCATAGACCTGATAACCAAATCCAGCCTCTGGGGAAACGTGTCTTCATATCTGGCTCACACATCCGACATAGTTAACAACCGCACTCCAAACGAAGCAATTAAATTCAGCAGGGTTTCAACAGGTCCTGTTGGATTCCTTTCCAGAAAGGACAATTAGTTAACCACTAGAACTCACCAGGTGTGACCAGCAGTGAGGTGCCCTTGCCGAAGTAGAGGTTATACCCGCTGCTGAGATCCACAGTACGTTTTCCCTAAACAAAAAGCCCTTTGCAGTAACCACTCTGCTGTCCCCCTCACGTGGCTCTCCATTGACTCTAATGTCTGAAAACCAAACACACAGAAGTCACACTGACTGTGGCTCGTCCATGAGATGGCTACGGAGAAGGTCACCCACTCACCACGGTGAGGAGGGCAATCACTCCCAAGAACTGCCCTCCTGGGGCCAAGAACCTTGTTTCATGTCACGATGTCCAGAGTTTTCCAGCAGAGGAAAGTACCTGTCTGGACTGAGCACATCGGGCGGCACGGACCAGGAGCAGCTCTGGGGGCTCATGGGTGAAGGGTGGGAAGACACCAGAGAAAGGGGTTGGTGAATTTTGCTTCCTTCACTCTGGGTGGTATTCGAGTTGCACTCACTGATTTAGTTTCTGAGACCCCCACCGCCCAGCACTTACTTGGTTTAACAGAGAGCTGAGTGCCTTTTCCAAAGATGAGCCTTCCTTGGCCACCTCCATAATTCACACAGTCATCTGGGGCCTTACAATAACCAGTGGGAGGGAGGGACTGAGAGGCACCCTGGGCAAGGGAGGCCGCTTTCCCCTTTGGTGGGAGCCTCACCACTCCACAGCCTCAGCTCCCAGCTCCTTGGCAGGGTTAGGACATTCCTCTAAAAGTTAACAGCCGACTGTGCAGAGAGATCTGAGCTGGATCTTAAACCACCCGTTTTGCTCCCAGAACACTGGTATCCTGCTCATCCTGAGACACATGGAACAATCACAAGCTCAGGCAGAGACATGCCAGCTAGCATAGGTGGCCAACACGGGGTGGGTGGGGGGAGGAGTGAGTATTTTAGGGACCAGGAGCACCATGCCACTCTCAGAGCCATAGTTCTTATAAAGAATATTAATGAAAACAACAACAAAACCAACAAAACCCCAAAGACACATTAAGAGAGCTGTTTGCACTCCTTTTGGATTGGAGGGGTTCTTACTGAGGAAAACCCGATTTCTGGGTTGTTAGGGCTTTTTATTTGTCTTATCACAGAATATGGATGTTGCCTACTATCCTTAGCATTTCTTTATATCCAGAGCCAATGAATACCCGTGAAAACCTCTACTTGATGACCTGTCCTGAGGATTGCCCAAGTCTATTGACTGGCAGACTTCCCATCAGCTCAGGCCCAAAGAAACGAGGTGCCTGGACCCAGGGGGCAGTGTCAGTGTCTTAATCCCATTAAAACTGAACGGAAGACAACCACCACTCTCCCCAGTTTTTGAGATCGACTCCCCTCACTCACTTGGCTTTACTGTGAGTCTGGTCCCTGCTCCAAAGCGAAGGTCGTTGTAATTATTGACACAGCCACACGCCCTTTAACAAAAACCTCCTGGGCCAGCCCTGCAACCAGGTTCCCAGCATTGCAGGCACAATGGGGAGAGGTACCAACCAATACCACACAACAGGACAGTCCTAGTCTCCTGAGAGGAACCCAGCCACGTTGTCACGCTTCTCGCCTGTAAAAGTGGGCACGTCTCAGCTCACTGAGCACAGCTCATCGAGACCCCAAATTGGCACTCTGAGACATCTAATCAGCTTTCGAACAAGTTCCTGAGCTGCGTATAAACCCATGCCACAAACAAATCATGCCCAAACACACTGTTTGTCTTCAGGGACCACTAGGTATGAGGTACTGCCCGGTGGAACGCTCCAGAACTTCTATAATTTGCATCTTAATTATGGGTTCAAAATACTCGGGCTACTCATCTATATAATTTCATGTGAATTATCACGTAATCATCTCATAATCGGCAAATAATGACACACAGCAGAGCTTGTGGGGAGAGGGTGGGCATTTGACTACGTGTTTGGAGGGTCTTTGCTTTTAGTGCACCGAGGATCCAACCAAACGACTCCTCCCAGGGGTGGAGTGTGTAGGAATTTCAGCAGGTTTCCTCAGAGTCTCTCCAAAGCAGTCATTAGCAGGTCATCTAACCCACTTCCTCTCATTTATAACGTATCACCCCTGAGAAGTTATCAGAACAAGCAGGACTCTCTATTCTCCATTCGAGAGTCCCTTTCATTCAGCTGCCTGGAGTGACAAAGTCCTGATGATGAGTTAATTCCCAAACCCACTGTTCCAAAGGAAACACACCGAGTGTGAAGACCGAAGAAGCTCGGAGCAGGGACAAGTCTGTTTTCACAGGTGGAAGGAAAGATTCAGTAATGGAAATAAAAAGAACACAGGTTCTGACTGAACGCAGGTATCCCCAGAGAGATCAGCTCCGCTGGAAGGAAGGACTACGTCCTGCCAGGACAGCCCCTCTCTACTACCCCTTGTTTTAAAGCAACACCTTTACCAAGTTTAAAGCAACACCTTTACCAAGTTTAAAGCAACACCTTAACCAAAGTTAGGCTACCTCAGGGCTCCCATCATCTACCCAGGGTGACCTGAAGCCTCGTTCTGGTCCCAAAGATGAATTGCCCAGCACCGTCAGTGGTCACACTGCGAGATGCTCCATAACAAAAGCCTGCTGCTGGAGTTTCCATCTGGTCTCCGCCCTCCCTGGCTTACACAGAGCTCTCTCCATGACCTCCTCCCAGATGCGCAGCCAGGTGGGCCCTCAGGGACCCATTCCACTTTCCAGACACCGTGGTTGTGGTCGCTAGGAGGGCCGCAGAGCTCTGGTCAGACACCTGCTTGGCTAACCCTGCCTGCCCGTGGCCCTCTTTGGCCTCAACTAATCATGGGGTGCTGGCAAGTTGATTCAAGCCAAAAAGTTGTCAAGTTAAACTCTGCAGACTCTCGGAATTAAACGCTTTGTCCTTTTCCTCTCTGGGTTTTATGTTAATGGATCCCTCTTGTCAGACTTGATGAGTGATGGGGCTCAGAAATCAAGTGATGAATCACTGTTCTAATATAAGGTCGTGAAGTCAGGCAGAGAAGAGGGCATGACGGCAGAAAAAGAGAAGCAATCAAACCTCCGCATGCACAGCCATTTCCACAATTCCTATGGAAATCATTCGCACGGCAAAGGTGCTGCTAAGAAAGCAGCCCGCGGATGTTCTGCCCCAGTCCTAAGTGGTACCCTTTGTCTGCTGGAGCCCAGAATTTCCAATGGCCTCTTAATCAAACACGATCACAAAAGCACCCAGGAGTCCCCCGAAGCACAGGTGGTATCATCAGGGGATGATCGCAGGCTGTATCACCCCCTCACCTACACAGCTCCTCCCCCTACCCCCTGTGTGTTGGATGGTGCCACCGAAGGCCGTGGTACCAGAGACTCATCAGCAGGGGTTGGAAATGTCCCTGTGGGGACTCTATTTAGATCCCCGCATCCCAGGAAGAGGCACTTACAGGGCTGGATGACGAGTTGGGTGCCTCTCCCAAAGGTGAGTCTGTTAGCACTCCCTCCTATATTGGCACCCCGAGTCAACGCTTTACAGAAACCTCTTGGCCAGAGACCCATGCCCTGAAGCTCTCAGAACCTCCGCAGCAGCTCTGAAGCCCACGAACACCGAGGAGACCTTGTAGGCCTGGCTGGTGCTGTTGGTCATTTCTTCCCCTCCCTCGTTGCTGTCATAAAAGCTCAAAAGACACACATCCACGGGAAGGGGCCCAAGGATGAGGACTGTGAGTGCCATCACCCAGCTACCGACCGTGTCATGAGAATGGTCGTGGCCACCGATCTTTCCTGTCAAGTAGGAGAGGATGGCTATGCTGGAGACCCTTCCTCACCGATATTTAAAGGGACATGGAAGGACGTCATGGTTTGTCTATCTGGAATCTAAAACAGGACAACTCAAAGGTCAGGCTAGAACGCATAATAGGAAAAGACATAAATTCCTCACATCCCCTCAGACTTACTGGGCCTGACTGTTAAATGAGTGCCGGTCCCAAAAGTCAGCTTGTCGCTGCTGCCAGTCTTCTCACCGTTGTCAGCAGCTTTACAGAAACAGGGCGGACACCTGTCGTGAGTGTGGCCTCGCCAGCCCATCTGCCTGGCTTTCCCCTGACACGACCCAGAAATGCCCTCTGAGCTCTCCTGTCACCGCCTCAGTCACAGGCTTGGGAGAAGTCACTAAGCTGGAGACTACACACTAAGGTTTCCATTTTGGAGTCTAGACACAAAACAGCAGGCAGCATGGTCCATAGAGACACCAACATTAAAAAAAAATTTATTTTTTTTTAAAATTCTACTTTAAAGCTGTGGGTCACACCAGTTAACTGGTGTGATTGACTTTCTCAGAGCCAACACTTGGTGATTCTTAAGCAAATCACACTCGAGAGGTGCTTGCGGTGCACCTGAAATCTCATTTTGTCTTTCTTTAGAATCGAGTATTTCTAAGCCAGAAAGTTGACCGGATATGGGACGAAACTCTTGTTGGGTTGGGGTGGGGGCGGAATGTGTTTTATACTCACGAGGCTTGACTCTCAAAATGGTTCCTGAGCCAAAGATGGCCTGTTTCCCACAGCATGAACCTCTTCTACAAAAACCACATGGGCGTGGGTGCACGTGGGGTAGGGTAGGGGCCAGTGGCGTGGCCCTGGAAATAGAGGACTGTTCCATTTTGCTTTTAGGAACTGCTGGTATTTGGCCAAGAAGCCCAGGACATCGGAATAACTGCAGAAACTTTTAAATGTGGAAAGGTCGATTGTGTATGGAATTTGGCTTGTGTTTGCTTTCTGCTCCGGCCGAGATAAACATTGCAACTCTTCACTGGAAGGACACTCGGAAGAGTTCGTGTATCTTTTCTTCCAGGGCCTTTCTAGCCCTCTAGCCAGAATTTTCTTTCATCTCATTAATCCTAATCATAGCCCCCTGTTCCAAACCATTCTACTCTGCTGTGATGTCCTCTAATTTCAAAACCCATAGCAACTACCAACCACTAACAATTTCTGGAAGCGCTGCTTGGAAACAAACTCATCAGAGCGGGCTTCCACACCCAGTTCTCAACTGTCTGGGGCTCTGAGTTGGTTTAGGGCCATTCTGCTGTCCCCTGCTGGGTACAGCGTTCTTACACTGAGTTGCTCTCAGTGGAGCAGTAGAGGGGTTATTTTCCCCGGTGTGTTATGTTTTGACCCGGGACGATTCCCTGAACGCTTCTGGCTACTATGGCATCTGTGGCTGGGAGCTGACTGACCATCACTGGGTCCCCAGATCCCACTGCTCAGGCCTCACTTTGTAACTTGGGGACACTCTCTGAGCTCCCTGTCCCTGGGTCCAGAATGAGGAGAGTACCGCTTTTCTATCTTACCTGGACAGGAGAGGAGAAAAAGCTTGGATGGGATTGGGCACTATCTAAAGTGCTCCAACTGGCCTAGCTGGTAGGCGTTTTATCTCATACCTTGCATTGGAAGGCCCTGAAATAGCCAAATCCTCAATTTTGTGCCTTTAAGGTCTGATGCAGCAAAAGGGGGTGGGGAGGGGGGAGAGAGGGAGAGGGAGATTCCTCTAGGTAACTGAGTAGTTAAGACAGTTGGAAAATGCAGACCTGGAAAGGCTCTATACATTCGGTTTTTGCTTTATGCGGTCTGCATTTTGTGAAACTGTCTTTGGTTACAAAGTGAACATATTTGAATTTTCCACAGCTTTTAATTTCAGGTGCAAAAAATGTATGTGCCCTATGTTTTTCCCATTACTCTGTGTATGTATATCTAGTATCCCTCTCTGTCTTCCATCTATCTGGACATAGTTGTTTTTAACAGTTAATTCTGTACCTTGCCCAAACTGTAATTTACTAAATGCAGATGTGCTGCTGTACTGATAAACTACCGGAAAACAAAACAAAACAAAACAAAAAAACCCCAAACCCTTGAGTTTTCCATGTTTAAACTTTTCCCTTGGCATCAGTGCTTACTTAGTGTTGCCATTGAGTAAGCCTGCCCCACCTAGAACATCAGCTCTTAGCACCTTTCCAAATACCTTTGCCATCTGCAAAAAGAGCCACACGCTGGACTAATTTTGTAAAATTATACCGCTTGGCATTCTGTCTGCCTGCCTCTCTGGGTCTCCTGGCTGCTTGTCTCTTTGACAGCCTATATTTCTACCGTTTCTCCCAAACACAATGCAGTACTCAAAGTGAAAATTATCATGCGAGATAAAAGGGAAGATGAAGTCATCCTGTCTGAATTCTCTTCACATGTCACATTAGCGCATGATGGCAGCAGCAAAAACAGAATTGTGAATCATATTTTCTAGTTCTGAATTAAAGACTCAAGACTGAAGTTCCCCCAGAAAGCTCAGATATTTGGTTGACACCCATCTCTACCCCACTTATGAGAAAAAACAGATAGAAATTCTCGTGTCTGAGCCTGCATGGTCTAGTATGTACTCCCCCTCCCCAAATCTTACGCAGGAGACCTGGAAATTAAAGTATAACTGATTTCCTGACCAAGGACGATGTACTTACTGGGTATAACAGTGACTCTAGTTCCCTTCCCGAAGATTAAGTTGTTGCTTCCATAGCTGGACACACAGTGTGCTAAGTCATTACAAAAACCATTGCTCCAAACACTTTACAGTGTACTGTAACCCCCCCCTTTTCTTATGCTCCCCCCCCATGCAATGCTTCTATGGCTTAAAGCCACCAGGGACTCTTTCGTGCCTTTCCTGCTGGAGCAACTGAGAGAAACTGAGATAAAAGGCTGTAATTAGGAAAGGCTTGACATGTGAGGTCTGGCTTGATTTTTCTGCCAGCTTTTCCTTTGGAGAGAACAAAAATCCTCTTTCTCTCTGTGGGTGCTGTCAGTGATCCCTCGGGTCCAAACCCAGCGATGAGTCTGGACTCCCCTGCTGTCTTGCTCATCTTTTACTCCACCCCATATTTTAGTTTTCTCCCAAATCATCTCATGTTCCTTCTCTAGCCTTCAGATCCATTTCCTCTCAGTTGACAGCTGTCCCCCTGACTCCGTTTGCAGCTCCTGTGGCCTGTGCCACAGAGGTCCAGACGTCTCTGGTCAGTGCAGAAGTGAAGGGTGAGCGAGGGGACAGCCTGCTCCCCTCCCCCACCCCCCAGGCTCCCAGGGATTTCAGGCTGGGGTAATAAAGACCTGTCAAGCCATAAATTGTTCTTGGAGTGGAGGGGAGGGGCTCTTAGCTATCTTCCAGAGAAAGTTATCCCCAGCAGCAGAGAAAGAGAGGAGCAGACTTTTGACAACTCTTGCTGGCGTTTCAAGGCCTTACTCAACACAATGGTGATGGAAAATTTTCTTTGACTTACTTGAAATGACCGTCAAACTGGTCCCTCTCCCAAAATAGAGCTTCTGGTTACCGGTGTTCCACTGTGATAGGAAGCTCAACAAAAACGGGGCAGATGAGAGAGCCGGCGCTCACACCTGGGGCCCCGCCCGGCTGGCGGGCCCTAGGAGCAGGCAGGCTGGCGGGCAGATCATCTCTCTCCCTTGGCAGGCGTGGGAGCAAAGCTTTCCTGGAAAAGGAGCTTCAGGGCTTCCAGCAGCTGTGACCATGTACTGCTAGAGGGACTGAGCCCTCCTGAGAGGGGATTAGAGGAAAGGCTAACGTGAGTCTTGTGATGCTCGTTGCCTAATTAAAGGTGTAGGCCATTTGTTTTATGCCTGGGCCTTTAGAAAATTCTTTTTCTTTAAAGGTTTAATTTCTCTCCCGATGATCATATGATTTTGAAGTGAATTTTAATTAGGTCTCTTGATTACATCTTTTGAGTCTGGGAAGGATTTTATTTCTTGGTGAGATTTTGGGAACAATCCATTGTCTCCAGATTAGCTCAGCCTGAGGCTCTGATCACCTACCTAGCTCCTTTCCAACCCTGCTTGTTTCCCTGCGCACCCCAGTTATGCACTGTCCGTTGTCCATCCCTCCACCCCACCTTGTCCTCCATGTACAGTGAGGCTGTGTGGGGAGGACACAGCTTGGTGACATGTTTTTCAAATGGCTATTTGCAAGCCCCAAGCTCTGTATGCTAACTTTTAAGGACTAAAGCTACATCTGCCACTCTTCAACCTTCTTTGGTCTGACTAGAGTTAATATTCCTCCATTCTCTGTGTGTGGCCCTCAGCCGCCATGCCACCTGCATAGCCCTTTGAGGCATGTGATGACTAGCCCCACCAAACTCCACAGGCAAAGTCCCAAGGAGACTTACTTGGAATGACTGATAAGCTTGTCCCCTGCCCAAATGTCAGCTTGCTGTAAGAGCTTGTCACACAGCCACCCAACCCTTTGCAATAACTGGCAGGTGACTTACAGACCTCAGACCCTGATCTCACTTTGCCACTTCAAAAGGCATCTCAGGTACCTATGGGATGTGTGAGTGTGTGGCCGCAGTTAGGCCATATTCTGTAGGGAACAGTAGGAAACTTGCTACCAGTGTGTGCTTCTCCACCTCGGATTCCAATTTCTGACCCGCTGCCGGTCTGAAAAAGCATCAGTGAGCTCTGGTCTCCTCCTCCTTTCTCTGTCACTGCCCCCTCCACAACACCCCAATCTGCATCTCATTTCCATTTCCAAGCTCTAGCCTGGTGACACCAGGTCCTCAGGCACCATCGATCTGCCTTCTCTGAGACAGCATACCAGCGCGCCGTGATTAGAAGACTGGAAATGCCAGGCTCTCAGAGGCTGAGATGTGGGCTCCTTTCTCCTGATCTCTGGTCAAGATGTTGTCCTCATTTGTCTGGCTAATGAAGAGCTGACCTTTCTAAGTGGATGCGTTTTGCTGAGATGACAAGGGCCCAGAGGCTCACAACCAAAGCAGAGCTCTGAAGGCAATTTGGGCCTTTCGGACCCTGTTGGCATATTTCAGTCAAAAGCATCCCCAGCTCAAATGTCAACCTCTTGGCTTTGGCTCCTGTACGCCTGGACTTGGAGAAACTCAACAAACCCTGGGCAGTTGGTCCAACAGACTCCCTACTCACTCGAACCAGGCGTCCTTGGAGACATCTTGCTCATTCAGGATGATCATACCAACCCGAGCCTGTGCCTTAGAATAGCGCCGGCACATTCTCGCTCCACACCCACCTGGCATGAACAGATGCTGCCACTCAGTGGAGCAGATAGCCTCGGGGCTGTCAGATCATCTTCCCTGCACATGCAAAGCAGGGGCTCTCTGGCTCCTGGTCTACACCTGTACAGAAAAACATGGCCTCCGCTCTCATCCCTTTGGCATGGGGGACACTGCCCTGGATGGAGAGCCAGGGAAAGCAGAGCGCCTCGAAATACCAATGGGAGTGCTGACATCCTGCTCTTGGACCCACCTCCCCATCCTAGTCTTATCGGGCCACCGTGAAAGATATTCCTACCTGGTTACCTCTCCCCCTTCCTGTCTCTCATGCCTTCCATTTCTCATTTCTGAGCACCCACAGGGCTCCAGACTCTCTTCACTCCATTTCTATTTGACTCCATTGGAATCCCTGCAAGAAAGACCCAAAAGGCCTAAAGTGCAAAAATGCATGGGGGACACGGAGTGTGGGTCTTTCCAGCTTGCCTGGCTTCACGGTTAGCCTCATCTCCCTCCTAAGTATCAGCTTCTCAGAGCTGTCACGCTTCTCCCTGCAGCAGGGAGTTTTACAGCAACTGACAGAAGGAACTTTATGAATCTCAAAAAAAAAACCCCTAAAAAACAAAAAACAAAAAACAAAACCCCAAAACCGAAAAACTCCCAACAACAAAAAACCCCAACCAGTTAGAGATTTTCCTCTCTTCCCAGTGGGGTGCAGCAGCAAACACACCAAAACCAAATCTTTCTATCTGCTCTAATTATCAGCAAGGATACAAGCCACCAGGAGGAAAAAGGTATTAAGCCTTGTATCTGAAACTCTTTGGAATTAATTGTAATCCTTTGCCTGGTGGTTTCAGCGATAGGAATGGACACAGTGGCTGTGCAATTCTTTCCATTCTGTGTATTTCTCCCTCTCTCTCTCTTTTTGTAGTTTTGCATCTACAGTAGCAGTGGGAGACATTCAAAGAACATAGAGGGATTTGAAATAAGACCTCAGATTCCCATTCAGTTTTCATTTTTTCCTTCTCCGCTTTCATTTAAAACCCATTCTAAACTGAATGCCACATACCTATTCAAACTCTGCTCTCAATTATCCCTCTCCACTGCGGAAGATGCCGGTGGGAATGGCTTCAGCTGCACTAAGAAGAATTTAAGCTTGATACAAGGAAGAACTTCCTGACAGGAAACGGTACTGAATGAGAATGAGTTACTCAGAGGTGTTCACTGGAAAGGGTGAACCCTCCCCCCTCCGCCACGATGTCCCTAAGTTGGGCATCATCTCCAGAGAAGGCTCTGAAAGCAGTGAAGATTCTTTTCTACCTTTTCTGGCTCAAGGTCAACTTCACTCAACAGCAGGGATCAGATAGACCTGATAGCTCAGGGTCCAAAAGGGAATCTGTTAATACTGAGATTAAAGAAGGGACAGGACCTTGGAGTCCTCTAGCTGACTTCAAGCAAGGTCTGGTGCCCACGCAACATACATTTCTCTCAAACCTGGTACCAGGGGTGAAATGCCAGAATTTCCAGTACGCTGCTGGGTCCTGTTACACTTACTCGGATGGACAGTCAAGATCGTCCCTTTTCCAAATGTCAGCTTTCCAGAGCCACTGCTGCCCGTATCAACACCATAACAAAAGGCTTTACAACAACCCCAGGGGCAGATCTGAGGCTCGCAGACATCTTCCTCTTCAACTCTGGGGAGAAGAGACTCACCTACAGGTGACCCTGGATCTGTGGGGCTCTTCCTTCCCACCTCGGACCAGAGGAAGCTTTCCATGTCTGGTCCTGGGACACTGGCCTGTTGGATCCCCCGAGGGCCTGACTCCCTCTCTCTCTCTCTCCATTTCCTCTGGATTCCATCCTGAGGCTTACTGATTTCTCATGTTCAGCATCTCTCTTTCTAAAGGTCTCATTTCCATTTTACGGCATCATTTTCAGGACAATTTCTCTGATCAATTTTCAAGACATGTCCTCCCCTCCCTTCGTGGTGTCACACATTTCTGATGACAATGAATTGATGATAAGGAGACAGGAGGAGAGTGTTCAGCATTTTGGAGGCTGACTAGAATTAGATGAGATTTAGGCTTTGGCTCTATGGAACACTCTCTCCCCAGCTCCCCTTCATGCCCCAGCGTAGGAAATGAAAATGACGGGCACATCTGAGACTTTCTTCACACATGCGGCTTCTCTGTCAGTCTTGAACGGGGGGAGATGTTAGTGGTATGTCACGGAAAGTTTACACTGAGCTTTGTGATGGTGACTGACTCTCCTGGGGGCTGTTCTGGGGTTAGCAAAGAAGACCTCTATCCCCGGAAGACCCTCAATCCCAGTCAAACTGGGATAGCTGACCACCCTACTGTCCCACCCGAGGTGTCCCGACCTCACACAGAGCCCAGTGGCTGCAGTGGGGTCTCTGTCAGAAACAGGTTCTTGCATATCTACTTGGGGTTGCTATAAATTTCATCCTTTGACCAAACACGGCTTCCATGGCTGACTGTCACAAGCACAGGAAGATCAGGTGTCCCCCTGGCAGTGTGGTGGATGCCACAAAAGGTGTGAGGAACTAAGTTGGGGCAGAGTCCTTATCTGGTACGATGGTGACCAAACTCTATCCCCAAAGAAGATGGAAAACAAATATTTCAGCTCTGTAACGGCATTCAGCTTTTCAAGCCTTTCAACCGTTTTGACTGAATCTGTGCATCTGTCTAGTCATCTCTTCGAGCAACTACTTATTAGCAAGGGGGCAAAGATTTAGCTTGCTTACCAACATAGCAAGGGGGAGAGAAAAAGCTACTCTTTAGCTAAGACAGCAGGACAGCAGGCAGGAGTTCAAATGACCCTTCCCGACTCTCCCCTACTTCACAGGCTCACACCTGTGAGCCCCACACCCTACTTCAGCCGCCCTGGCAGCAGGATGTGAGCAAAACAGAGGCCTGCCCTCAGCTGCGTCCTCAGACAGCGCCTAAGCATGGCTGTGGCAGTAATCTCCCCTCTGCTGATGGAAGGAAAACAGAATTCAATCACGCATCTTTGGATTCCAGCTTTGTTGCCTTGTACCCGAGCATAGAAAGAGCGAGACACAAAAGATAAAACCTCCTGTTTGGTCTCCGGGCTGGACGGCCCACCCTCCGTAAAGGGACGTTCTTGAGTCTCCCGGGATGTTCATACGAATCCCCTCGGAGCCTTAATTAGATAGGACCTCAGAGACTCCTGAAGGCATGGGATTTAACAATATCATGTATTATTCATTGTTTCTGTTGTTGTAGGCATGAGCTGGTTTTGTCCCTGCTGAGCAGGGCACTTCTGAGCCTGACAACTTCTTGGCTAACCACACTGCGTGTTCGTTAGGCCGGGTCTATCCCAGAACATTCCATGCTGTCTGGGACCAAGGTATGTTAACTCCTTCAGTGCTGTGCACCTTGGATCACTGAATTATTTACACCTCCCTGAACCAGTCTTTTCAAAACTTTCAGCAGGCTGCATATGGCAACACGTCTTTCCCAGCGCTGTGTCCTCTCCTTATCCCAGAAAGCAGATCTCAATCAATGACACTCAGCCACAGCCTATGTCAAGAGGAGACTGGGGCCCTTCAACGGGTTTTCCCCATTTCCACGTTGCCCCAATTTTATTATAAGTCAGCCTTCCCAGCACTAGTGCTATCAGCAGCCCACCAGAAACACAGATTTTCAAGTAGCAACCACCGTTCCTTACCTTTATATGTAGCATTTGAAACTTTTCCAACTACTGTTGGAAAATTACTACTACTACTACTGTTACATAAAGGGTGGGCGTATATTTGATGGTGAGAACGTACTGCTCTATTCTCATGACTCAGGGGACAAATGAATTCTCCCCCCTCTCCTCTGCTGAACTAAGTAAAGCGGCAGCTCCATCAGTGATTTGGGTAACAGAGAGATGAGTGGGGTTAAATGTTCTGAGTTAACCAGACATTTCCACCCACCGAGACCTCACTCACTGGTCTGGGGATTGAGAACTGCTCCTTTACGGGAGGTGAGCTAGAGGTAAAAGTAGAAAAGAAATCTGCCTGTAGAATTTCCTGCAGTCCTTAATGAAATCACAGGGTCCCATTATTTCAGGAGATAAATGTAAGGATTTTAGTATCTACATCAGGAAGATTTATTTTGGTCTACTGAATTTGCATCATCTCAATATGCCAATTTCCTCTCCATTTTTTGGCAAACATTTCCTGGCTTTAGCAGAATCCCTCAGGATCCTGTATTCAATTTTTCTCCCTGTACCAATAATCTCCTTTAAGATGGATGATAGGAATGCTTTGGGCTGAAGGTAATTTAGTCTTTGTACAATGGAGCACTAATCTCTCTGATGGGAACCCTATCCTCCCAACACAACATGAGATGTAGAAGATAATCTGGGATTTTTTTTTTTTTTTTGGAGGGGGGTGGACAAGTAATTTAAATCCGAAGAAAGAAAGGTTTTGATCTCCCCATTGCACTCCCCTCTCTATCAGTCCCCTCAAACTTACTTGGATTCACTGTTAAGAGAGTTCCTTTTCCAAAAGTGAGTTTGTAGGTGTTACTTCCTCACTGTCAGGGAAGGCTTTACAAAAACAGGAATAGGAGCTGCTCTTTGCAGAAGGGCCCTGGGGCTCAGTATGGTCTTGATCCCTCAACCCTGCGCTAAAACTACACGTTACTGGACAATAAGCCCAGTAGCGGGCTGCTGCAGACAGAGCCGGGCCTCCATGGGGCAGTGAGCCCTGAAAAATATATGCATTGCTTATTTTTAATTTTTTTATTGCTTTCTTTTTCTGACGAAGGCGCTGCCTTAGTTTGGGTAATCTGTTTCTTTTCCTTCTTCCTTCATGGTCTCCCCCCTAGCTGGCACTTGCATAGTTTCTACTCTATTGCACTTTAGGGCTGTTTCTCTACTTTTTATTGAAATTGCTCACATTAACTCATTAGATTCTGGTTTACTAGAAACTAATTGCTAAAGGGAAGGAGAGTCAAGGAGTTTTTCCAGGGATGTATTTGAAGGAAGAAGTCTGAGGGTTTTCTGGTCGTTCCTGGCCTGCTTCCCTGGGATGGGCTAGGCTAAACCAGTAGATGTGAGCTCTGCCAGCCGGGAGTACCCACAGGCCTGGCCTGAAAAGGAGAGGGCACCGCGTAGCTTCACCTTTCAAACTTACTGGGATTGACAATCAGCCTGGTCCCCTGGCCGAACACCAAATTCTTGCTCCCAGTCACACCACAGCAGATGGCTTTACATAAACTGCACACAGGGCCCCTGCCCCCTTGAGGAGGACACCCGATTTGCTTTTCCTAGCACCCCAGCTGCTGCAGACAGTGGCCAGAGTGTAACTAACAAACCAGACAAGTTTTGGGGCACAGTTTCCTTGAGGCTGCCTGTGCTCTCCTTGACAAGGTCTCCTCTAGGCTCCCTTGTAGACATGTACCAGATATTTAATCTCTTTGCCAGTCAAATATTTAACGTCTTTCTTTCTACTTCATAGAATTTTAACATTTTTGTTTTAATCTTTCCTTCTGCCTTTACAGAGCTCCCCCTAAAAACAGCTGGATTAAAAGGATCTTTGGAAACAGAATATGCTAGGTCTCCTGAGTGAAGTCGAGCTGGCTTCCTCCTTAAAATTTCTGGTTTGCATCCTAGGGCCCGATCGCTTGGGACCTAATCCATCGGGCTAAGATAAGAAAGGTTAGGAGGTGAGGCAGGAAATCCAGGGGAAATCCTGCCCTGTGAGTCCTTCTTGTCTCTGCACAATTATTTGGACTCCTTTCTGCCCTCATTCCCTCCCCCCCCCGCCCCACCTCCCGGGCAGGACATTGCCAGCACTTGCCACCTCCAGGGAGCCCTCCTCAAGATGGGTTTTAGCAGAAACCCACCCATGTGCCATTTAGTCTGAAATCATTCTGGGTTTCTTCCTTTGCCCATGGAAATTTGTTGAAAAATAACTTCCAATTTTGCAAAGCAAAGAGGATTACCTCTTGTTTGCCTCTGTTCTCCTCCTCCTCCTCCATCCTCTTCAATAGTTTTTTTTTTTTTGCAGTTATTCTTTTTTATTTATCTATTTATTTATTTATTTATTTTTATTTCTTTTCAGCGTAACAGAATTCATAGTTTTTACACCACACCCAGTGCTCCATGTAGCGTGCCCTCCACAATACCCACCACCAGGCTCCCCCCCCCCCCCCCCCCCCCCCCCCCCCCCCCCCCCCCCCCCCCCCCCCCCCCCCGCCGCCCCTTCAAAACCCTCAGGTTATTTTTCAGAGTCCATAGTCTCTCATGGTTCATCTCCCCCCCAATTTCCCTCTTCAATAGTTTTTAAACTATTTATAGAAACATCCCCTTTGGGGTTAGAGAAATGTGGCAAGTTTCTAAACTCTTCATCTTTTTTTTCTTGCTATCTATTTACCGCAGTCATATATTTACAATCTAAATTTACATTTCATTTCCATTTGCAGGAGAATCTAAATCACTTGCCTATTACTTCCAGAACACTGTGTGTAATGATAAACTCTATTGAAATAAACCAATTCATGAGGAGTCTTTAGGGCTGGAGGTGGACATTTCTCTCTTCCCAGGACAGCTCTTATTATTTCTCCGGGCAAACCTAAGGTCAGGGCAGTCCAGCCAAGCGAGCAACTGGGCTTGTGGGGTTGATGTTCTTATGTCTAAATAACTATCTACTGATCATTGCTCCTTGGGATTAATTTGGATTTTCTTTTTAATCTAGTTCCAAAATGTCAGCTTCCAATCTTTTTAGCTCTGAGAATCTCTCTGACAGGCAAAGCTTAAGGTAAATCTCCTGGATGTTTTTTGAATCTCAACCAATATTTCATCTCTGTACACATCATAAAGGAACCAAAAGAAGGATGAATGTAACACCTTTGGGAGAAAATTTATCACAGTTCTCTGGGAGAGATGAGATTATAAGTAAAAATGGAATTGTGTATGCTTTTTCTAATGACCAATTTTAATATCTGGGGGGGGTGTTCTAAATATCCAAACGAGTTTGGAAATATAGCTGCTGGTGCACCTGCCCTTTGGGCGCTCATTAGTGACTGGACACATAGGTCAGCACGGAAACAACTTTCTTATTTTTTTTTTTTAATCTTACGTTGTTTGATGTATAAGGGACTTTAGGAAGGTCCTCTGGAACTTATGTAATACTCGCTAGGGCATCCTGATTTAGCTTTTCTATGGTAGATAATAATTGGACCACAGAAGTAGAGGTTTTGTTTTCCAATACTCATTGGGGAGTTGGAATCTCTTAGGAATTGTAAGCAAAACTTAGCCTCAAAAAATTGTCTGGAATGAGCTTCTTTTTTAAATGGAGACTCTCTCAGGAAGCAACATTTCAGCTGCATTCAAGTTAATTGAAATTAGGTTTGTTTTGAGAATGGCGGGCACTCCAAATCTCCCGGTGGGTATTGCAAGCTGGAGAGAAGGGCCGTTATGACATTCAGATTAGGGAGAGCTTCTCTCCTATTTCCAAGCTCAGCTGCTAGTTTTTCACTGAGGGGCACAGAGACAAGTGGGTGTCCAAAGGAGCTCAACAAAGGCTGGGAGGAAAACGTCCCAGTCGGAAACACAGTGCCTAACAGCACCTTGAGGCATGTTTCCAGATGTTTATGATCTTTCTAATTTGAGTATTTGCTTTCAATCTTACCCTTTCCCTAAATATCAGCTTGTCATCAGTGTTGACACCAGAAAATCCGACATGGCTTTACCCAAATAGCTGGGCTCCAAAATTTGGAGAGTTACAGGGATTAGAAGATTCTTTTCCTAGTTGCATGGACAAAGAGGCCTTGGGAAGACAGGGCAGATAATGCGAGAGAGGTCGTTGGTGTTGGTTGTACCCATTGGGCTGCATCTCACTGTCTCCTTTTGGGTCAAGTTGCATTGCACAGCCCCTGCCATTGTTAAGTACTTTGATCTGTTCTTTCTTTCTAGAGAATCTCCTCTCTTTCTTTCTAGATGCTTTCTGCCCCTACACACTAAAACCTTAAGTCCAATTCCATTTGTCAGACACATAACTCCAACAATAACAACAGCAAGCTCAACATTTCCAAGTCTTTAAAGATGTGTAAGAAGAAAGGTCCTAAAAGGGCTCCATTGGAGGCTGTCCTTGTCATCTTTGTCACCAGAAAGACATAGGGCACCAAGCCCATGAAGATGCTAAGAACTGGGCGAGTAATTCAGTAATTTTCCCCTGAATTTCTAAGGATGGTGGCTTATGTTTAAACATAAGTCATCTTTAAAACATACCTGGTTGAACACTCACAGTTGTTCCTTTTCCAAATATCCACTTATTACTGCTTCCCACATCACACAGTGACACGCAACCCTACAAAAACTCAGTTGCTCATCACCCCCTTGCTATCTGCTAAAATGTTTACTTGTCACCCAAGACTCCCCCTGATAAAGCCAGCTCTTTAGAGTGAGCGAGGGTCTGATGGCAGAGGCTGGGGACCCCTGAGGCATTCCCGTTCCTTTTCCTGGAAGTGTGCGGTCATCCCCGCACAGCACCCCTGCTTTGGGAGAACAGGGGTAGAGACGGCCTCCCCCATTTCATAGAGGAAGAACACAGAAGCTCTGAGAGTTCACTGATTTCTTAGAGTTCCTGGGAAATCCCACCATCTCTCATAAGCAAGCAAGGCTTCTCTCAGAACGACTCCTTAGTTCAGTGACCCACAGGCACCCATTGCCATCTGTGAGCTGCACCAGTCCGGGCAGCAAGCGGCCGCGCTCTGCACGGGGTAGGTACATGCCGGCGGTTGTTTGGACTGGATTCCCTCAACGGACTGCTGTGGTTTGGGCTTAGGTTATAAAACAGAATGGAAAATTTAGGAAGCGGGGTTCCAGACAGCAGTTTGGAAGCATTCGTTATTCAGACTTACATGACTTTACTGTCAGTTTTATTTCTTTTCCAAAGAAGAGTTTTTCATATCCGCCCCGAGGAACACCCCCACAGGTCGCTTTACAAACACTGCCAAAGTCCTTAACACAGGGCGGCGCTGGGAACCGGGGCTCCTCCTGCTCTCCCAGGGGCGGCACAAAGGCAGAAATACAATGCAGCGCGATTATACAATCGTATGATTATTCCTGAAGAGGGAGAGGAACCGTGGAGAAAATGAATCACTCTTTACCCAGCAGCCAGCTAGATGGCTTGTCATCAATTAATTGCTTATTCTAGCTGGCCGACAGTTACAGTTAATTTGAAATAGCTTTGGCTTTGGGGGCCAGGGCAAGGTCCTTAACGAGCAATGCCTCAGTTTCCCTGTCTGTAAAGTGGGGGAGAATAATAACTGCTGGGTGATATTTTTGTGGGGATTAGGATATGTAGGTAGGTCGTGATGGTGGTCCTGTTGATGGATCACTGGCTTTACTTGCTGAGAGCATGCTTCCCTGCGCATTATTTTAGCAATGTTAGAGACCAGACATCAGTGACTCCCCCCCCCCACCCCGCCCCCTGGCAAATAGCCCCTCCACTCCCCAACTAGTGAAACATTTAGCGCTGGAATCTGAGTGCTAAGAATGACATTCTAGGCCTTCTTTCTCACTGAATCAGTTTAAGCAAGTTATTCAACCTTTCTGCGTTTCTATAAAAACATAAGATATAAAAATATAAAAAGTTCTCTTCTAGAAAATGAGGGTAATAGCACCTAACCCACAGAGCCGGGATAAGGGCTGAATGTGCTAATGAGTGGAGAGCATGCAGCCCATTGCCTAACACATAGTAAGCAAGAAAGAAATCATCATTACTTTTTCTCCCCAGAAGGCAAACACATGTCAACAGCCTCCTTTTGCAATGACCTATAAAATGACCTGTCTTCCTCTGACTGATGGGCCAGGAGGGCTTTGAGGGCAACAGAGGAGCCGCCGGGCAGTTTGATAAAGGGTTAAGTGATTTTGTGAGAATTTAGGAAAAGCTGCATGAGCGCACCTTCACGGTTGGACCGTTTCCGGGGATGTGGAGAGGGCAGCCTTTAGCCAGACAGGACTGGAATATGAGCAGAGATGGGCCAAAAAGCCCTTTCTTCATTAGTTGGAGTCAAAAGGATCTCAAAGCACATTTGAGAAGAGGATTCAATACTCCTCCACTTACCGAGATGCACTGTGAGCTGAGTTCCCTGCCCAAACATCAGCTTAGAACCACTTGTTTGTTGAACACTGTGATGAGGGGCTTTGCAAAAACCTGTGGCGTCAACTTAATAATGAACCCAGCTTTGCAGAGCTTCCCAGGAATTGCTTACTAACTTCTTCAACTTCAGCTCTAAGACAGGGTAGGGTGGCGGTCTATTTCTTTCTGGTAGTCCAGGGTTTTGGGGCCAAGGGCTATATCCAGAGATAGGCTTGCCACTTTAAGACACCAGAAGGGTTTGGGGCGCCTGGGTGGCTCAGTGAGTTAAGCCTCTGCCTTCGGCTCAGGTCGTGATCTCGGGGTCCTGGGATCGAGCCCCGCATTGGGCTCTCTGCTTTGACTGGGGGGCCTGCTTCCCTCCCTCTCTCTGTCTGCCTCTCTGCCTACTTGTGATCTCTCTCTCTCTCTCTCTCTCAAATAAATAAAATCTTAAAAAAAAAAAAAAAGACACCAGAAGGGTTAGCCAGCCTATTCTGTGTACATATTCTGCGGTCCGAAGCAGTTGCATTGCTGGGTGCAATCTCTCATAGATTAAAAACGCCCACTGGGAAAGAAATGAGCTCTGCAGTATTTTTAGGTAGTGTTCGATGGTCATAGTCATTGTCTGAAGACAAGACCAGCATTTTTGTTTTGACTTTTTCAACCCCTGCCCCAGTCTGCAGATGGCTGAGCCTTTCCCCAAATATCAAGTTCAGCTATTTTTCTTACTTCACCTGAAATAGACACCAATGATTTTTATCTCCCTTTGGCAGTTTGGGGTTCTGTTTGAAGTTCATTAAGTCTTGGACAAAGAATGTCTGGTGTGCAAAAGGGAGCTGCTATGGCCAAAGACCAAGATGTTTTTTCTCCCTTGGTTCAGGCCAGGTGAGAGCAATGAGCGTCTTGGCTTTGCCCTGGACCAGGCTCAGCTGTGTGACCTTGTGGCAAGTTTGCAACCTCTCTGAGTTTCCCTGTCCTCATTTGCAAAATTCAAGAAGTGACTTAGGTGGTCTTTAAGGACTTTCTGAGCTAATAGTTTTTGATTTGAGTCTCTGGATTTATCTAAAAATGCTGTGCAATCCTACCCCCATTACAAGGCTGTCTAGCCCTCCTCCCCATTTCCTAGACAAAATAAATAAGCAAGGTAAGTATCTACTTATTACATAGAGAAATAGCGTTTTCCAGGCCTCCCATCTACTTTAACATTTAAGTTTTTTGGAAGTTTGAAGTCAGGAGTTTGGAACTGAATCCTCAAGGGAGAAGTATTCTTTCTTTGGAGCTTCCAGATAATTCAGAAACCAAACCAAATAAACCGACACCTTTGGTGCAAAGCTTGTACTTACTAAGTTTCAGTCTCACTACAGTCCCGGTTCCAAATGTAAATTTCCTATTTCCTTTCTTCCCACAGGACCTGACGCCTTTACATAAACTACAGGCTCCTACTTCCCCACAGCAAAGGTGGTTTGATCTTTACAGCCTTTTCCCACAGGATAATGGAATTCATCGTCTAGCCAAGAGTTTCAGTTTTCTGGGTACTGAGGGGTTTCGATGCTAACACTGGGTCTGAAATGGAGGTACTTACACTGACAATGGACTGAACCCCTTTCCCCATGTGGGGTTTCTTAGCATCCTCACACAGTGCCCGGGCCCTCTCCCAGAAGTTCCTCCTAGTGCTAGGTTGCCACTTCCTATTCTCGGACCTGCCTCTAGTGTAATCAGGGGCACCATATATAATGAGGTCATTTAGGGTTGCCCTGTCCTGCTCAGGCAGCCCAGGACGCAGGCTGTGAGGAGAGCAGGGCCAAGCCTGTTAGGATGGCCCAAAGCTCTTCTCTGGCTTCACGGGCAGCTGGGATCTCCCTATCCTGAACACCTAGCAGGCTGTTCTTTCTTGCCCACCCCAGAACTGCCTGGTTGTTCACTGCTAGTTCTGACCTAGAGCTGGGAAGGAGACCCCTGTGGGCATCAAGTATGGGAGGGAGGCTTTTCATGATCAGAAAGACAGAAAATTAGGGAGCCTAATTTCAGAAATGTACAATTCTTAAAAAACTTTCCTCCCATAGACTTTATAGATCAGCTCAAGATAGCTTACAAATGGGAAAGCCTGCCCTAGAAAATAATGAAATATGTGCTAAAGCCTATCAGAAAATAACATTTTTGATTACCTCGTGTTTTAGATTTTCCATGCTGTTGTGCACATTTTTTTTTTTTTTCTTCTGAAGCTCAGCTACTTACTCAGGTCCACATTCAACCGTGTCTGGGTCTCAAAGGTGAATCTGTTGTCACCGGTCATCCAGCCTCTGGCCCATTGATAAAACCCCCTCCTCCCTTAGGGCATTGATCACGTCTTCTCAGAAACGGGCCCAGATGATCCCTGGGAAAAACTCTAGGCACTTAATAAATGTTTGTTAAATTGAATTGTATTAAACATTCATCTTTTGTTCCTAGTCCTCGAGGAACACTTGAGTATCTTTCTGACAATTTCCAGATGAAAAAAAATTAATTCTGCCAGATATTACTTGCTGAGTTTCATGATTCTTTTTAGTCTTGGTTCTAAATGTCAGTTTCCTATTAACCCTGTTCCCACAGGGGTGAGCACCTTTACAAAAACCAGAAGCGTCAGCACGGTTGAAAGGCACGTGGCATCAACTTTGTTTTGTTTCCTCGCTAGACTGAGATGCCTGTCTGCCCCCTCAGGTGCCCCATCTTCCCTGGGGAAGGTCTGCCTGCTTCCCTCATTCAGAGCAGACACAGAAGAGGGCAGAGTAGATTTCAGGGATGAAGATGATAAATAAGATATCAAAATGTTATCACACTATGCAAAGATGCCTCTTTCTTCTTCTTCTTCTTTTTTGTTTTTTTTTTTTTTGGCCAAATTGATGTTTCTTCCAAAGCCTGTTTTCAGCACTTTCTCTCTCCCAGATGCAATAGTAACCAGATTCCAAGTTGGCATCTGGGCCTGAACCTCCAGGCTCTGATGAATCACACATATTGAATCAAGAAATTATGTTACTCCCCAGTGAAGAAGCCTGCTTTGCTTTTTCCCCTCACTGGGCAATGAGGACCTCAAGCAACATGCATGGGGGGACTATAAACTAGTAACTCTCCTACATCAGCTCTGTAGCTTCATATTAGTATCCTAGGGTGTGAGATCTGAAAGGGAGCATAGTGACCTCCTGGGCCAATGCCCTCATTTTAAATATGAAGAAGCAGAAGTCCTGACAGGTAAATTTGCTCAAGGTCATGTAAGTAGGTCGAGGCAGAGCTAGGGCTAAAACTCAGGACTCCTGAGTCCCAGTGCTGCTTCTGTTGCTCCCTTCCTGTGACTCGGGAGCATAAGGATCTTCCCTAGGAAATTTCTGTTCCTCATGGCTCTGTGGCCAGCGCAGGTATGGTTATCCCTTTTAAACAGTGGGTAAGCCATACAAACATGGCAGTTGATTTTGGTGCATAGTTTATAATTTTAAGAGAGATAGAGAGCATCATAACTCATTAAATTTTTTTTTTAATTTCTTAGGCTGCAGGCACCAGCAATTGCTAGTAGGGGAAATGGTCCGTGAGATTCTAGGGAAGCCAAAGGGAAGACAGAGATTTAAAAATTTGCCCTTTACCAAAAGGCTAATCCAACAGAGAGTTGGCTCTGATTATCCTTTCTCTGCGGGACTCATTACAGGAATGACATCTAGAGCAGGGTGGCAAACACGAAACCGTGTGGTGTTGCCTCCTGCTCTCGCTCCCACGACATATCTTGCTAATAGACACATCACTCTTTAGCTCTGAGTCTGTATGTGGCCTCACAGTCCTTCTGAACAGTGTTCGAGAAAGCCACTATCGTGGCCAGTCACATAGAACCTGTTCAGCCTCCTCGCCCTGGGGAGTGATTGCTGAGAAGATCCTATAGAAGGCTTGTGAAACCTGGCTGGCAAGAGTCAGGTCCCACACTGCCCCATCCCAAAAGGGGTCACTGACCTGGTTGGACCAAGACCATTCTTCTCACAGGCGACTCTAGACATGGCAACAGCAGCGCCACAGAAGTTTCGCTTCTTCCTCGCAGCTCTCCTTCAAACGCTGGCTTTGGGGCTCTTCACACCAGTTCTTGCCCAAAGGGCCTTCAGCAAGATCCTTCCCACAACAGAGGTCCTGGGAGGTCCCCCTGCCTGGGGGGTGAATGACATCTCCGGGACCTCATTCCCTGTCTGGCATACTTCCTGTTATCCATCAGCCCAGGTCTGTCCTGGGGGGGCTTGGAATGGAATGTGGTACAGAGAGAAAGTGATGGAAAAACCCTTTCTCCAGACCATTCAACTCCCATCACCACACATTCAGATGTCGCTAAGTGTTTCCTTTTGATCACGTTTCTATTCTTTCATAAAAAGAGATACATTTGTCCATATCCACCCAAGGACATTTCCCCATGGCTTCTACTGCTGCATTAGGCTTTTTGTTGACAGGAAATGCCCATGTACCCTCTTAGATGGTCCTCTTTGAGTGACTGGGGAGAATAGGCCAACAGAGAAACAGCTGCAGCTCTGGGGGTTGAAAGGGAAATGGGAACAGAAGCAGCAGCTTTGACTTAAGTTGTGAACAAAGAATATTTTCCTCCCCTGACCTGTTTTCCGTCACCATCCCCAATGACCTATTTATGGAGATGGGCTAATTAGGGCAGCAGAGGGCGCTGCAAGGTCAAAAACAGAGCTGCCAACCTAGGCAGAAGTGGGGAGAAAAGTCTTTTTTTGAGGGACTGCAGTGACCAAGAGCCAAGCTGTGGGACAAGAATGGCCTTGTCTACCAAATCCTGCCAGGGACCCCGCCAAGTCCAAGGGCCACTCTGGAGGGGTGGTTTCAGGCTAATGAAAGGCAGTATGGGGCACTCACGTGGCCTTGGGGAGCTGCTCAGGCTGCAGGCATCATAGGTTTAAAGGGGCTGCGATAGAGAAATTCAAGGGTGAGAAGTCTGGAATAGGTCATTACATCCTGAGACTTTCTCTTCTCCTGAAACGTTGGGGGTCACTTGACTGTACTCAGTTGCACATTGTGGTCTCTCATGAAGAAGCCTGTTGCAAATTTTAGAAAACATACAAGCAGGCTTGGAAGGTTCATTTCTCAGGCTCCCACTGGATTTGGGAAGAGCCCAGTGGTCTCAGGGCTCAGAAGGGCACGGAGCTCTATGACATGCTTGCAAAATGGACAAAAAATTAAAGATGTGGGAAACTTTTTTTTTTTTTTTGACCATTAACTGGTATGACGTGACTTTCACCAGATTTCACGACTTTTTTTTAGATTTATTCAGCATTTTTTCTCTAAATATTTTTGAGGGGAATAAAGCTCTCAGGAACTATATTCATCAGTCCGTTTAGCAAACATTGCAAGAGCGACAACAAATCTAATCCCACATCATTTACCCGGCGTCTTGCGCACGTTATTTCATTTAATATTCCAGCAGTCCTGTGAAAAAGCTAGTACTGTCACCTCCGTTTTACAGATGGAGAAATTGAGGCTTGGAGGGGTTAGGTCATGCTTAAGATCATGGAACAAAGAAATGCTGGAGCTGGGTGAACCCAGGCACCTACCTCTAGAACCCCATTTCTCTCTCTCTTTTTTTTCATTAAAACTGAAAAAAATTCTCTTCCAGCTTTGTTGAGAAATAATGGATATAACATTGTGCACATTTAAGGTGTACAGCCTTTGATTTGATGTCCTCACGTGTTGCAAGATGGTCACCAACATAGCGTGAGCTTGTACCTCTAGCCTGTGACATAGTCACCACGACTTTTTTTGTGGTGGGAACATTGAAGATCTTTTAAAATTGTTTAAAGATTTTATTTGTTTATTTGAGTGGGAGAGAGAGAAAGAGAGCAAGAGCAAGGGGGGGGGTGGGACAGAGGGAGAGAGAAAATTTTCAGCAGACTCCATGTTGAGTGAGGAGCCCGATGAGGGGCTCGATCCTGGGACCCTGCGATCATGACCAGAGCCGAAACCAAGAGTAGGATGCTTAACCAACTGCACCACCCTGGTGCCCTGAGAGAACACTGAAGCTCTACTTCCTTAGCAACTTTCAAGTATATAATACAATGGTATCAACTATAGTCACCAGGCTGTACATGAGATTCCCAGAACTTGTTCATCTTCTAACTGGCGATTTGTACCTGGGGGCCAGCATCTTGCCGTGTCTCCTGCTCCGACCCCGGGTGACAGCCCCTCTACTCTGTTTCTGTGACAGAAGCTCATTCTTCATCATGACACTGCACTGCTGTTCCAAGAAGTGCCCTTCCTGGAGGGAGGCCTTCAAGGACTGTTGGGAGGACAGCCTGGTGGGGAGAGTCATGACTACACCACCCCAAGGAGGTCTCAGAGTCTGAACGTTCTGGGAGGAGCATTAGGGCATGGGGAGTCCCTCTGTGGGAGGGTGTCTGAAACTGTCTTCTCTGTTGTTGGCTGTGGTCAGGGGGAATTGACATTGGGCAGCCAGAAGACGAGTAGCAGCTAAATTTGAAAATTGCTACTCTCTAAATCAGGAAGGGAACACTCAGCTCTCCTTCAAATATCAAGGCTGCTGACACCTTTAGGGCAGGGACAGACCCCAGAATCTGGCCTGGGAGACTCAGAGGCTCTGAGATCATCCTCTGCCAGCAGAGAGCTGGGTTCCTGTGGAGGGGGACCCCAGCCAGCAGGGAGCAGTGCTGGCCAGGGCAGCGGGGTCACTGCACCATCCTCGTCCCCCTTCCTGGGGTGGGGGTGGGGGGGGATGGACTGGGGATGCTCATGGGGGGGTACTTGGGACTGCCCAGTGTTCGCTTTCTCTAGGCCTGGGGTTGCCAGATAGAATACAGGGTGCCCAGTGATCAAGCCCTGCATCGGGCTCCTCACTCCTCATTTATCTGAAATTTGAATTTCAGGTGAACAACAAAAAAAAATTTTTTTTTTTAGTATAAATGCATCCCCAATATCACTAAAAGTTCTTTTGAAGTCCTAACTTAATTGGGTGTCCTGCAAACTGATCCACGTCAATGGTGAGTTTTTAAGTGAAGAATATTGCACTCCTTTATCCCACAAATGTTTACTGATCGTTGATTATTATCCTAGGCGCTGAGGGTATATCAGTGACCAACTGGGCAAGGTCTTTGCCCTCATGGAACTGGCATTATGGGGTGTGCGTGTGTGCGTGTGTATGAGGGACGTGAGGTTGGACAGGAGGCAGCAGGAGGACCATTGGCAGGGTGTTACAGGCCCAGGAAAGGGGTCTAGCTGCCACCATCTGATTTATACCCCCGCAAACCCTCCCACAAACACTCCTGGGTTTGGGGCCATGAGGGAGTCAGTCTTCTCTTTCTCAGGGCAGTGCTTTCCCACCACTGTTATGTCCTAGCCTATAGAGAACGCGCTATTTGTCTGGCATGTGGCTGGAAGGGCTGGTTCCAGGGGCTCCCAACCAGCACTGGCCCAGCAAGCTTGTAACCGAGTCACAGCAGCTCCACCTGTGGGAAGTTCTGCTTCGGGGGAAAATCTGCCAGCTGGAGCCCCGCGTGGGCTGCAAGGGGCTTCCTGAAAGATGAAAGTCACACTGTGTGACATGCAGGAAGCACTCTGGGGTGGGGTGAGGGAGGGTTGGGGGGAAGGCAGGGTGTGCATCCAGGCATCAGAGATAGAAGATTTCTAGAATTCAGGGCTAGGAGAGATTTTAGAATCGATCTTATTCAATCCTCTTCCCTCCCTCCTTCCATGGAGGACTAAGAGATGAGCCGAACGGCATTTCTTGGGCACAAGTGTGGCTCTGCCAGGTGCTGGGGGACCGGGGCCTGGTCCCCAGGCTGGGCCCGAGGATACAGGCAGGGCGGAAAGCCTCTCATATAGCAGTTGGATGTCTAAGCATGTGATCATTGGGCTTGCAGGTTCTAGTTCTCTGTGTACGTGTTTAAGTAATTCATTTTCTTTGTGTTTTACAGGAGGATTCCTTCAAGATGGATGGAGGACCAAAAGAACAATAACAACAGTTTCTTGGGCGGAAGCAGTTGCCCGCAGAGCTAGAGCTCATTTAGTCACATGACACTCCAGGCGGCCTGCCTGCTCGCATTCCCTCCCACCTCCTTCCTCAGAAGCCCTAAGATGGTCTCAGAGACCTCAGGAGCCCCAGTTTATTCTCCAGCCTTGGCCCTGATAGGAGGCGAAGATGATTTTTCTTGTGGGCTTTAGCTTTTTGCTTTCCTGTGAGTACACTCACTTGTGTACCTTCCTCATATCTTACCACCCCGTATCCCTTTCTCTCACTTTCAGCAGCCGTCCTGTTTCTCTGTACACTTGGTTTTCCAGTTATTCTCCTCCTCTTGCCTCTGCCCACGGAGTTCCCTCTGGGTGGGCCCATGTGGGACCCAGTGCCTGTGGAGTGCGGGATCTCACTATATCCTCTTTCTTCTCTTCACAGACGGGCGCGTGCTGGGTGACGAAGTGACCCAGAGCCCCCCGGACCAGATAGTGACCAGTGGCAGTAGTGTGATGCTATACTGTACCTATTACACTACAGCATCAAACCCTGATTTGTACTGGTACCGGATAAGGCCAGGTCACTCCTTTCAGTTTATCCTTTACCGGGATAAAACTCAATCCCACAATGCAGATTTTACTGGGGATCGGTTTTCTGTGAGGCACAATCCGTCCCAGAGAACCTTCCACTTGGTGATCTCCCCGGTGGAGCCTGAAGACAGTGCCACTTACTACTGTGCCATGGACCCCCACAGTGACTCATGTGCCCAGGAAGTCTGAACATAAACCCCGGGCACAGCCTCCTCTAGCTACCTCTCAGGGCAGCTCACGTCCCCAGACATGGGATCCTTCTTCCCAGTGATCTTGTGCTCTGGCCTGGCCTTCAGAGGTGCCCTGGGGGTCTGCTGAATAATAAAAAGCCAGCTCCCCTGGCTTCAGATGGAGCAGAGCCCCTCCCCGCTTCTGACTCAGTGGGCCCTGGTGGTGGCAGAGGGGGAGAGAGATGTCTGAATTCTCATCTTTGCGTCCCCAGTGCCCCGCTCACTCATGCCTCACAGAGCAGGGCTGACAAGTACATGCTGTGAGTCCTGTGAAGATACCAGAATGGGGCAGGTGAAAGGCCAGGCTAGGGAGAGCTCATCAGGAAGGTCTTTATTTTAGTCTCCATCATTTATCCTTTATTGTGATTCATTCTGTTTTCTTTTGAAGACTCAAAATTAGATACAAAGTTACTTCAAAAAACTTTCTCTGATTCACCTTTTTTTCTGTCTTCTTGTATAGTTACCTTATTTTTCCCGAATGTTCTTTGACACCACCATTTTATTTACTTTATTTGGAGAACATTTTTCTTTCACTGGAGAGCCTTGACATACCCTCAGCAGGTTGTCTGTGATTCCCAGAACACCAGCTTCAAAGTCCCTGAGTCTGGAGCTCAGGGGTGTCTCCAAGGAAGACCATCATCTCCAGGGGAAGCCAAGTATGTGATGTCAAAATAGAAAAACCCTAAGCCCTGGGAGTGGGTCCCTCCTTCCTTCATTTCTGTTGAATTCTCTGCCTTAAAACAATGAGTAGAGTTGGGAGACGTAACCTAGGAGAGGGTAAAAGCCTTAGCTATTGCAGCCCTGGAGCCCAGAGACGTGAGGGACATTCATTCCCAAGGTCAGAGAGCTGGTTAATGACAGAGCCAAGGGCAGGTGCTGCATTTTAGGGCTCTCCCTCTCAGGGGTGCCCCAGCAGGCTTTATCAGGCTCTGGCAGCTGTTTATCTGGGCTTCAAAACAGGTGGGTGAAAGACAGTCACTATAGAGACTAGAATCTGCAGGATGATGCTCCCCAGACCTGAAGACAGCCATGATCCCATGCCTGGCTTCTGTCAATTATCTTTTCTGGAGGCTCCTTTTGGTGGAGGAAATTCGAGATCCTGTGATAAACTAGGATTTTTTTTTTTTTTGGTCACCAAAGTGGACCAGAGGGTGGCTTATTTATATGCTAAATATAGGACCCTGAAGTCCAGTCCAGCTGAAATCAAATCAACACCTTGTCCTTATCTTGGGGGTGCTCTCCCTGGTGGAGCCTGAAGACAGTGCCATTCTATTCCAGTAGAATGAACTTTGGGCTGGCGCTCTTGATAATGTGGTTCAGCCCAGAGCCCCGTCCTTGCCTCAGTGCATGACTTCGGAGAAGGTACATTACCTTTTCTGGGGGGCGTATTTTTTCCATCTGAAAAATGAGGGTGTGATCTTTTTGTTCTTGGCCACTCACAGAAACATGCTGCTGCTGCCCCAGGTAACAGATGGGAATGTTTTGGAAGGAGGTGTTCTTTCCACAGACTAGGGGATGTTGTGTGGAGCCTTTTTAATGGTTTTTCCCTGCGTGCATCTGCTTATCCACCTAGACGGTCCCACACCCACTGAGTCAGAGTGCTATTGCATCTTTCTTTGCTTTGGGCCGTGAAGACATAACCTGGCAGTCTGCAGATGGCAATGGCAGGGGGAGTTAGTGAGGGTGGCTTTTTCATTTGTGACCTCACAAGCCCCCACTTGGTACCCTACATAGTGCCCTGGGTGCTGAAGAAACCACAGTACTGGGGAGCAGGGGCTCTGCTGCCTGAGTGGGTGCACTTGGAAGAAGCTGTAGCTTTGCTGAGGTGGGAGTAGTGGAGCTCATAGGCTACAGAAAGGTCATTGCTGCAAAAAGCAGCGACAGCCGGAAACCCAGGTTAGGGTCCCCGAGGCAGGAGCCTGCAGGTCTGGGGCTCAGGAAGCCGCAGCATGACCTATAAGCTCAGTTTGGCTTCTTTTTGCCTAACAGAGAGTTCGCAGTACCCACTTTCCCCCTGCGGTGGTGTGTTATGAGTAAAGCTAGAGGCAAGGTGCACTCAATGCACTTTAATAAATGCAACAGAGAACAGCACCGGGAAAGGCAGAAAATCATCAACAACATGGGGCAGGCAAGAATCATCATCCCCTGACCTCACATTCCCCGTGCACAGACTGGCAGGCAAACCCCTTGAAAGATAATCTTTTTACAGCCGAAATCAAGGGGTCTCGTTCCTCTTCCCTCCCTCCAGAAACACTTGCACAGTTCACTGCTTGAAAGCAGGCCCACATCGTACTTATCTTTGTACCCTCGGCACAGTGCCTGGAACGTAGAGAGAGTAAATTCATGTTTGTTAAATCAGTTAATAGAAATAAGTGCATTTTCTCTGTATTTTACTCTGATCTTTGCTAATAGCTCAGAGAGCATTTGGATGAGGTTTTAGAACCCCACCAACTGCATGGGAATTCAAATGTGATTTTGTTTGTAAAGTACTGGGAAAAGCAGAAAGGGCTTTTGTGGCTGGGAATGCCAGGTTGGGGGCAAATCTAGTGCTGGGCTGGGCAGAGTCATTCAAGTTATGTAAAGGGCATCTGCTCTCCGACCTCCAAGGTCTATTTTCCTCGGAGACCATGGAGCGGGGAATCCTTTGGCTCCCACTCTCTACTTCCTAAGGCAAAGAAAGTCAAAGGAACAAAACACCTTTCCCAAAGCATTTATTAGTTGTAGAAAAGAAAAAAGAAAATGAGTCCTATATCTCTTTAGAAAGCAGCATATAGAGCTGTTAGGGGAATAATAACCTCCCTAACTCCCCAGGACTTTTGTCTTCCCACTCGGCTGGGAAATGAGCTGGGTTTGTTGTCTCTGAAGGAAACCTGCTTTGGTAGCAGCCATTTATACAAGGCTGCAGGAGGTCAGCTGGAATCACCAAGAGGTCAGAAGCCTAGGAGACAGCAACCCTGTAGGCTTTTGTGAAGACATAACGTGAGAGTCTCATAATGGAGCCTTCTCATGCCGGTCAGCCTGCAAGTGAAGGACAGTCGTCAGAGTGTCATAGATCACAGACCATCAGGGCTGAGAGGAGTCATGGTCCTCGTGTCATCTGGGACTGGCCAGCACTTGCCAAGGTTGTATCCTTGCAGATGTCACTAATCTCTTGTAGCCTGGCTCCCTTCTGCACATGGCCATAATTCAGCCAGTCAGTATTAACCTATCAATGTTGGCATAAGCTGTGGAACCCATTTGCTCTCCTCAGTCATAGCTCCTTTGTTTTACGGACACAAATACTCAGGCCCAAAGAGGTGGAGCCCCAACAGGCTAGGGTAGCAGAGTGTTAGGGACAAAGTCAGGGTGAAAACCCACATCTTTTGATTCCTAGTGTCAGATTCTTTCTAGATAGTCACACCGCCTAGAACCAGTCACCCATTTGGAAGTGACTGGACATTGTTTTCAGGTTGGGTTGGATAAGTCTGACATTCAAAATCCACAGTTGTCCTTAGATCGGGAGTTGGGACCAAGGAGTGTTTGGGGGTGCTGGGGAAGGGGCTTTGTAGGCAAACCTAGGCCCCAGTTTGAACTTTGTGTCCGAGATTACCTGAAGAAGGAATACAAGTAGCAGGCAAATAATGTCTCATCTGTGACTCCATATGCATCGTGAGTAGCTAGCACAGGGCTGGTCACTACTAATGGGGGTGGAGGTTCATCCCAAAGATGGGCTGGTCTACACATTGGAGTCCTGTGATGAAGGAATGGGAGCTGGCATCCCTTTTGTCTAGGCAAAGGCAGGTTCTGGAAATTCCTTGGGCAAAGCTTTACTGATGGCCTTGCCAATAACCCTTGGCCCCTTGGCCAGATAAACAAAATAGTAAATAAAGAAAACCATTTCTCCTTACTTAGCTCCATAATTTTTTTTAGCTTCTGGGATGGAGGTGGGGATTATTGGCTGGTATCACATTATACTACATATTGCATTTGAGTCTGGCTTGAAACAAGAGGATAACAGGAGACAGGGCATTATGATGAGTATCTGAGGAGGCCCACCTTATTAAATCATAATATGTCTCTATGTGGTTTTCCCTTCCCAAGGCTTCTTGGACTATTACATTCCTAAACTCCTTTTCTCCCTGTGTAGCATAGTTTATGTAGGGGTAGGAATAAGAAACAGCCAATTCTTACCTTAAAAGAAAAATAACTTGGCAGTCAAGAGAAAATTAATGGCAAGACTCTTGGCAAACACCATTCGGAGCCCCAGCACTGTGAGGGACAGCATGTTCACCTTCCCGGCTGTGAACTGTGAGCTCTGGTGAACTGTGGTTGAACAAGAGTAAAGATGGCGGCTTTAGCAAGAGACTAAGTTCCCTTCCAGAGCCTGGGCCCACAACACTGCCAAGTAGCCCACCCCCATCACCAGCATTCTGCCTGGTCTGTGAGTCCAGCTCGCCGCCACTCGGCCCTCTGGGACCCCCAGCTGCTGCTCACTCCCAATCAGGCAAGCTCTGCTGAGAGACTCATAGGGAACCAACTGGGCTCGGGTGTGGTTTTTGCTTTCTTTTGAAAGATGGTGACTTTTGGCTCCATCTGACAATGACAGAGTTTGCTTATCCCTCAGTTCTGAAGTCAACCCTTGGTTACAACTAACCTTTGGGCTCATAGAGGTTCTCTGCAGTTTGCTCCATGCTTTCAGGTTCTGTTGGTTTTACGTTGCCTAGAACAAATAGCAGTGGTCAGGGATTTACCAGCAACCGAGAGGCTCAAAGGATTTCAGGTTTTAAAAGTGGAGGCGAGGGACACCTGGGTGGCTCAGTTGGTTGGACGACTGCCTTCGGCTCAGGTCATGATCCCGGAGACCCGGGATCGAGTCCCGCATCAGGCTCCCAGCTCCACGGGGAGTCTGCTTCTCCCTCTGACCTTCTCCTCGCTCATGCTCTCTCACTGCCTCTCTCTCAAATAAATAAATAAAATCTTAAAAAAAAAATAAAAGTGGAGGCGACTCTAAGTAAGCAAACTGAGGACCAGGGGGTATGACTTGGTTAAGTTCAGACAGCTATTCACATAGCCAACATTCTACCCATTCTGGATTTTGTTTTGTTTTGTTACACTGTGAGTTGCACAATCAGGTATGCCTCTAATTTGTAGGAAGAACTAGGATTCTCAATCCCATGATAGGCCAGCCTGCCCCCTTGTTTTGGTATTCACACTGGATTAGACTGCACATGAATTTTTAACCCAGGGTCTAGTAGGAGGACAGTCATCAGTACAGAGTAGACAGTGGTTGGTGAAGAAGAGATGGGGGTGGGGGATGAAATGAGCTGGGCTTTATCTCAGGTTCCAGCTTGGGGATGCCGAGTTCAAATCCAAGTCAATATGGGCCTAGTTGGGCCTCAGCCTTGTTTCCTGCTTGATGCCATATTGACAGTGATCGGTCAAGAGTTTACATCTCCAACTTCCCTTTCCCTTAACGCTTCACCCCTACAATTCCAACCCCTTGAAGCTAGATATGACCTACCTGAAGGACTTTTCTTTGGTTCAAAGTCAGTGGAGCGCACGATTTCATTGTTGTGTTCAACCGAACAGGTCACTGAATTCGAATCCTCAAACCGACCCAGCTTGACAGCGCTGTACTTCCCACTGGGAGAGATGGCGATAGCAGGGTCAAATTCTACTATCGTCTTGGATCCTTCAAGTCTTATGTCTATTTCCTTAGGGTAGAAATCTTTCACCAGACAAGCAACAGTGGACTCATTTTTCATGGTAAAAACGAATGGTTTGGCAGGAGGCTGGCTTCCTGTAAATATAATCAATTTAATTTGGAAGATGGTTATCCACAAGTGTGGGAGTTAAACAATGGTGTTTACTTCAGTTCTATTGGGGCCAAACATTATAATCCAGACAATCGTGCATCCTGTGAGTGACCTGGGGTTCTTAGTACCCTCATCAAAGTGTGGCCAAGGGAAGTGGAAATGAAAGGCAGTCAGTCTGACTTCTAGTTAGGAGTTGCTAAGTGACATGGCTGAAGCAGAGATGGAAAAGAACAACTACAAAGAAGTTTCTAGATCGTCTGAGTTTCAATTATCTATATTTTATTCATCAATCCTCTGGACAATCACAGTCAGGCTGAGTAGCTGTCTGCATCCGTTGATTTACTTTAAGTGCATCAGCCCTTGGAGTAAGAGCAGGCTGGGTGCTTGTTCTTGGTATTGCGTCAATCAAAAACCCAGGTCTGAGAAGGACTAGCTGACTGGTTCAAATACTCTGAGGATGGTAGTGTTGGGATCACTTCAGGGTGTCATCTCCATTTTATAGATCAAAAAGGATAACCGCTGAAGTTAAGGAGTACATCTCTGTGCCTTTAGGTGAATACTTATTCTTTTGTAAGGGACTATCCTGCAGTTTGTTTTGAGTCTTTAATCAGAAATGACAACTGTCATTCCCAGGAAGTCCTTATAGACATAAAACCAGTTTAAACCCAGTTCTTGTTTTATTCTAAGTGAAGCTGTGGAACGTTGGTCTCCATTATTGTATGTGCCCCTGGCCTCCTCTTACATTCACGCCTCACCCTGAGCTCTATCATCTACCTGCCATTCTGTACCTGTATCATTTTCTTTCCTTGAAACTGAAAGTTTTAAAGCTTTGAGGGAGGGAATAATGATTCTTTCCCATCATGACTTACTGAAGTTTCTGAATTATGATAAATTTTGGCCATGGAGACATGGATTCTTAGGCTATCTTTGATAACTGTTTTTGTTTGTTTGTTTGTTTAAAGATTTTATTTTTTTGAGAGAGAAACCACGGAGAGAGTGGGAGGGTGCATGGTGGGGGAGGGGCAGAAGGAGAAGGAGATTCCCTGCTGAGCAGGGATCCTGACATGGGGCTTGATTCCAGGACCCTGGGATCATGACCTGAGCCGAAGGCAGGCATTTAACTGACTGAGCCACCCAGGTGCCCTGATCTTCAAATAACTGTTAAAAAAGAAGTGGGGGGTGGAAACTGAAAATGCCTGAAATCAGGAGAGACAACCGATCTCTGAATGATGATCTGGATATATTTCCAACTACAAGCTTAACTGCTAATTTTCAATATTAATTGCTGTGTGACTATAGTTCTTATATCAAAAACTTAGGTGAGTTTTGGGACAGCTGAGTGGCTCAGTCCTTTAAGTGTCTGACTCTTCATTTCTGCTCAGGTCATGATCTCATGGTGGTGAGATGGAGCCCTCCCTGGGGCTCTGCACTCAGTACAGAGTCTGCTTAAAATTCTTTCCTTCTCCCTCTTGTCCCCCTTTCCCCCCACTGCTCACACTCTCTTTCTCTCAAAAACAGAACAGAACAGAACAAAACAAAACAAACCTTAGGTGAGTTTTAAAACCTGTGATATCAAATTAAGAATGTTGAATTCCAGTGTACTTTTTATTTACTATGATCTACAATCAAGACACAAGGTAATGCTAAATGAGAAGTCTTCATAATGAGGGAGTAAATGCAATGATTTTTCTAATGTTCAGTTCTGAATTTGGATTTGGGCTTTAGCTGTAGAGCTCACGGTAGTAGAGCTATAACCAAATTAATTGGTTGTATCTGGTTGGGATGGAATGTTTGCTAGTCTGGAAGCTCCTGCTGGTCACCATTTTGTAAATGGACCATGGCCAGTCATGGCTTTCCTAGGGAATCAGCTGTTCAGAGAAACCCCTTCATCACTAGCATCAAGATTCTCCACTTTATTCTCTGCCTGGAGTTCAGCTGAAAAACTGGATTCTGTTTCAGGCACTCAGGGCAAGAAACTCATTCCTAAGTATCTGGTTCCTTACACTTTTGGCTTTAGGTCTAGACAAGAGAGGGGCTGGGGATTTTTTTCAAGGGGCTCTCCTGGAACCCGATTTCAACCTTGTGAGAAAACCTTCTTTGTTTTGCTTTCCAGCATCGGGGAAGCCACTGATAACAGACGCTGATAACTCTGGCAGTAACGGCTTGAAAAACCACACATTCTGCTCGTTCACCTGCCTTCAGACTTGCGACATTTCTTGCTCACTCTACTGACCTTGGTGACATGTAGTCTGGTTGATTTTCAAGGGAGTTATGAGGTACAGCGAAAGGAAACTAGTCCATTAAAAAGGAAACGATGAAACAAAACAAAATAATCCTATCTCCTTGGTTACCTAAGAGTTTGACCCAGTCCTAGCCTGATTTACTTGGATAATTAAGGCTTGCTTGGGATTTTAAGGCAGTTGTCAATGTTCACTCTGGGCTAGAGAGACCTGGTTTGAATAATTTGAACAATGTAATATAACTGACAAGACAAATGTCTGCAGAAGGTAATACCCTTGTGATATTGAGCTCTTAATGTCAATGTTAGCATTTCACATGACTCATAATGCATTCATTTGGCAAAACGTTTTTCCCAGACTCTCTTTCTCATTGAATACCTACCTACTGGAAACAATTTTTTGAAATTAAAGTGTTTATTCTAATCCATTCTTTGGTATCATGGTAACAAAAAAAAAAAGGTTATCTGACTGAATTAAAATTAAAAAAATGGAACTCATTTTTTGTACTGTTGTCGTACATAACCTAGTCTATTTTATATTTAACTTAAACCAAAATCTGAAGTTGGGTAAAATTTGCACTATTATAGTCCAAAATTGAAAGATTTAATTGTTTATTTTTTGAGAATTTCCAGTCTTTCTTCTTGGCCCACCAATATGAATTCATTTCATCGTGGGTTCCAGAGCGCTATTTGTTCGAACAATTGCTGTTTTATTTCAGGCTTTCTCTTTTTATGAGTACCGACCCAATGCTAGAGTTATGTGCTGGTCAACAATACCAGAAGTATATCCCTTTCCTGAATAGTCTTCCTAAGTTCTATGTGTGGAAATCATCTATGTTTTAGATTTGCATAGAGAGTCCTACTGGCTCCCTAAGAATTGTACCACCTGTAACAAATGTCACTCACAATTTCAAGGCTCTCTGACAATATGAGATTTAACTTGAACACTGAAATACAACTTTGCTCTACCTGATTACTCTGACCTGGTAAACCACCTCTCTCCTTTGAATCTTCCAAGCTATAGGACATTTGTCTGCAGGTTGCAATGAGGCATGTATACTAGTCATCTTAGCCAAAGAGATAGGTAAGAATGAAAGAACCCTCTGGAGATTTTGGGCCAAAGCATCCCTGCATATCCCTTGCCCCCCTCATATGTTCCAACAATTACAGAAATAAGTGGGGGCTGTAGTTTTTTTTTCTTTTCCTTTTTTTTTTTTTTAAAGTAGGCTGCATACCCAGCATGGAGCCCAATGCGGGGCTTGAACTCACCACACTGAGATCAAGAACTGAGCTGAAAGCAAGAGTCAGATGCTTGACTTACTAAGCCACCTAGGCACCCCAGGGCTATAGTTTTAACATATGCTTTTTCAGAACAAAACTAGTTATAAAGCTACTTCAGTGACTCAGCCTGGTGATTTTACTCTGGCCTACCCCCACATCTGGGGTGCTCCATCTAGTTCTATTTTCCCAAGGAATGTAAACTGGATGGCAGCCCCAGTGCCAGGACTCAGTTTATCCCTAGAAATAGAGGGGAAAAAAGGCAACTCACGTGGCTCCACGAAGAGTCTGGTGCCAGCTCCAAAAAATATCTGTCGAGTATCCCAGGAGCACATCGCAGTGCTGCCTCACAACCAGCCTGGGGCTGGCCCTAGGGCCTGGGTGAGCACATCTGTGCCCTGCCTCCCCAGCCAGCATCTCAGCCTAGAGACCCCACAACTCTGAGAACTACAAAGCTGCCCTTGATGAGATCAAGGGGCTGAGTGCACAGCGTCTCAGTTCCCTTTGAAGCTAATAATAGTTTGCTGGATGAGGTTGTGAGCCCAGAATCTCAGCCAGGAAGCACTGGGACAGGGGACAGGGCTGCCATAGAGGGAGAGAGGAAGGTAACAGGTGACAGGTAGCTGCCTTCAAGATGGTAAATTTAACTCCCAGTTTATTGGGAGGCCTCCCCAAGAAGAACATGATAGCTTGGGAACAGGGATGGGGCACTGACTGGTGACATTTCTTATAACGAGTGTCAGGCTGAAGAGGGTTTAGACACAGGTCTCGTTCTCATATTCTGGTTCCTTCTCTTGGGTCACGAATTCTGCTTTTTGATTAGAAACCTAATTTCTTCCCCATCACTCAGACTGAGTCTCACAGTAATAAGGAATCTATCTCCTAATTCCCTGAGCCCAGGAAAAGGCATTCTAAGGATCCGAGGGTTGAACAAGAAGTTGGTAGCTGACAGGGAGCCAGTGGTGCCAGGGGTCACAGATGTGGGTCAGGGAAGCCACTGCTTGCTTTCGACTGTTTGTTTTCATTTTATAATTTCTCCTGTCTCTGGATCCAGATGCAAGCTTCAGGAGGATACAATAATCATGTGAAATAGAATTTTAAGACCATATGGATTACTCTGTCTCATCACCAGAAATCAAGAGTCTAGGGCTAGAGCCAAAGGGAATGACGGTTGGATAGGGCCATTATTTGCTGTCAAAATTTTAAGGATTGAGGGCTTGACTTGAAATTCTCACTTTCCCTACCTGAGCTTCACATAATCATATTACACTCCATCATGGCAGTAAGAGAAAACTAAAGAAGTAAATGGAGTATCACTAAAGAGCACGGGTCAGCATCCCAGCAGAGAGGCTAAGCATCACTTTCATCTCTTTCCTTCTTCCCTAAGGCTCCCAAAGGCACAGCCTCAGAGATTTGATTCTAACACTGCAGATAATTCTGAATTTCAAGTGGAAATGATTTAGAGGGAAAATGAAACACAATACTTTGTGCTCAGATTCAATTTGCCCAACATCGATCAGACTGCAATCAGCTACAACACGATTATTTCCCTCTTTCTTTCTAGTCTTTCTCCTCTCAGAGACAGCTTCTCAAATTTCACTACTTCCCTGGAAGCAACAGGCAATCAAGAATCCCTGTAAGGTTATGTTTCCTTCTGAGAGGCAGATGCCATGTTGACACTACTGGCTGCTTTCAGGACTGTCCACCTTGCCCCATTCACGTAACTTTCCACTTTTTTATTTCCTCTGAGATAAAATTTAGCCATGTAAGGGGCAATGCCTGCAATTAGAAAAGCTTCTGAAAGACTACTGTTCTCTGGGCCAGTCCCATTGACTGACTGTCGGCAGTCACCCAAACTACTTGAATATCACCCCTGGATCTCCAAGCCCTGGAACAGACTATCAGTGGACAATATCCTTAGGAGAGCACCATTACTTCTCTATTGTCCTGAAGTTGGTGGCTGTGATTACATTGGATGTAGGCTCCTGAATTCTATATCCAATGTAGAGTCCTTGGATTCAGGGCTAACAGAAGAGGTGAGCCCATTAACTGCTCTTGGCTGACCCAGACTAGGATGGGGTGTTGGGGATTGACACAAGGGCAAGATTGGCTTTTGTCATCTGAGGGAGAAAGACTATCTTGATCTAACTCCTTCTTTAATAATATTTTTCTTCTTTTTAACCATCTCTCTTCTTACACCATGGCCACGACTCTCTGTCCTCATAAACAGTGGAAAATTCTCCTTACCTAGAACTTGCCTTTTCCCTGTTCCCAGTCCCTGACTGAGAAGGGGACCAAAAGCTTGACCAAGGGCTTAGTTCAGGCTGTTGTAGAAGGCTTACTGCTATAAATCTTCAGAACTGAGTTTCCATGCATATATAGAATATTTTCCTAAGAGAAACCTAATGAATTTATCCTCATATTTTACCTTGACTCTCTGGAACAACAAAACAGTGGGTTTCTGGTTTGGAAACTCCTGACTTCCCAAGAAGTTCCATTCATTCAGGATTAGGCTACAAGTCCAGAGGAATATATGCTCTGAAGTAAAATGCATAACCTACTTGGTTCCACGATGAGTCAAGTCCCTCTTCCAAAGACAAGTTGTGCTTCATTATACCACCTCACACATCATTACGAAAAACCTCGCTACTTATTTGCCCTCTTCGTAGTCCATGTTTGGAAGAGGGTGGGGAGAGCAGAACGAGTGTAGTTGGAGACATAAAACTCTGCAATGGTTTCTGAGGTCTAAGCATTATATTTTGGCAGCTTGTTTGATATGTGTTATCTTCTGAGTGTTGGCATTTAGGGAAGTCCCTAAGTTTTCTGCTATTACCTCCTCAACCTGACATCACTTACTCTCTAAACTTGCTTCACGATCATATCTTCCCAAGGGAGAAAGGAATCATTTTGGCTTTGCTAACAAATTTGCTGACAAATGGCTGTTGTTAGTGGAAACATAACTATGAGGCTCAAGTCAATCATAAAGGACTATGCCTCAGTTAGAGGTAAAAGAACACAATGGTTGGAGCAAGAGCCATTGATGCAAAAGATTGGAGGCCACCCAAATGGTCATAATAATCATAGATGACTACCATTTGTGTAAGTATTTTGCTACTTACAAACGTCTTGTGTTTATACTACTTCAGCAAACATTATTGCAACAAACTCCATGAGATGATATTATGAGATGCTTCTTACAGACGAAGTCGCTGAAGCTAAGTATGGTTAAGGTAGTGAGTGGCTGGGCTGGGCCTTATTCCAAGGTCTCCAGATTCTAGTTTCCACACATTGAACCCAAGTAATAGATGATAGGAATGGGAGGAGCCTCAGCACTCACTTGTCAAAACCTCTGTGATGACATAAGAGTTAATAGATCCATAAGGACAGTTTTGACTCCTTTTCCAGTACCTTAAAAAAAGAAAAATCAAATCACAGGGAGGAGCCTGGGTGGCTCAGTCGGTTAAGCATCTGCCTTCAGCTCAGGTCATGATGCCAAGGCGATCGCTGCTCATTTGGGAGCCTGCTTCTCCTTCTGCTCCTCCCCTCACTCGAGCACACACACTTTCTCTTTGTTTCTCTCTCAAATAAGTAATAAATTCTTAAAAAAAGATCAAATCACAGAATTCTTACTGGGTCATAAGACACTCACAGCATTGGACTTCCTTGCTTTTCCTACTAAATCTTCCCTAAGAATTGGTCTTAGATGGTAATAAAATCATCGTGTGCTAAAGCTGGAAGATACCTTAGAAACCCCTTGGCTTACCTAGAGGGAAACTAAAGTTCAGTGAAGTCAAGTCAGAGAGCTCATCAGTCAAAGATAAGGACTGGATCTTGGTCTTTGAACTCTTGGTCTGATGTGCTCATCATCATACCTCTCATTTGCTAGATGTATTTAGTACAGGTCTGGTTATGACCTGGATCTGTAAATGGCGAATGCACAAGTACTAAGTTGGTTATCTAAAGTTAGTCAGATGGAAGGAAGACAACACATATTCTCCAGGAAAGATAGTGGGTCACCAGGACCACTACAATACATACTTCATGCTGGACCTTATCAGAGACTGAGTCCCTGCTTCTCAAACCATCCCTTGCGAAATTACATGTCAGCTAGATCTTTTCAAGTGTTTCCCAAGCTGGTGACTTGGGAAAGTATTTAACAAAGATAATCGCTAAACCTGTTGTCACAAGAAGGAGAAAGAAGTCACTTACATGGTTCCACCTCCAGATAGGTTCCTTTGCCAAAGACCAGGGGATCATTTGTGCCGGACAGCACAGCCAATAGACCTCATCTAAAAACTGCCTTGCTTTCTCTTTGGGCAACCCTGGCGCCAGTTGCCAAGTCATGTGATAGCTATTGGATGGTATTTCTGTCTCATCTGGACTAACCTCTTTGTTCTTCAGTTTTGGGGGCTATCCTTCAGGACCAAAGCAGGAGGTGATTCCTTTGTTAAATATAAATCTGAGCCTTTGCCGTGTTACAATCTGAATGAGAGAGAATGAACTCACACGCTGAGTGAGAGAGACCGGAAAGGAATTTCTTAGTTTGATCCAGAGGGAAGAAAGGTGGAATGTTGGTCATAGAGTAGTGGGTCTCAGCCTTCAGGCTACAGCGAGGTGGGGCAAAGATCTAGTGAGTTACACACCCCCACTCATTCCTCATTTTAGCAGAATTCCATTTCATGTCCAGTCAGAGCTTTGCATCGTTGTCCAGCATTGTGCAACAGCCAGACTTCTTAGTATAAAATAGATTAGAGTCTTCAGTGCATTTTAATAACATACTCATGAATATCACATTGTAACAAGCTTTCAATGATCTACTCACCCTTAAAAATGACAGTTAAATTAGCCTCTGTCATCTGTAAAAATCAGAGTCTGTAAGATTGCCCATGTCACTTATGATAACCAGGGAGAGAGTATACATTTTCAGATCCGTTTACAGTCCGTAAAGGACTGGAGGTCATACTTCGAAAATCACTCAAATGGAAAGTGGGTCTCAGTAATAGAAAGATATCAGAAGACCTGAAATCTAGTTGGACCCTATTGCTCACTGGGTGTGTAATCTTAGCCAATTTCAGGGAGCCTCATTTGCCTCCTTTATAAAATGAGGATAACATCTTCTATATTGGGGGTTCCTAAGATGAAATGAAAGGGTATATATAAAGCACTCTGTAAACTAGAAAGCCTTGGTGGAATGATTGGAATGTTCATTAATGTTAGACTCAGAGAAAATGCATTTTACTTGAAGCAAGGAGTATAATTTCCCCAAGCACAGAGCTTCCCAGGGGCAGGCTTGTAGGGAAAGGTCACTAAGAGAGAACAGAATCCTATTTCTTTGGATTTTAAGAGGACAGTGCTCACTTCTTAGAGCTGTGGGTAAGGCCAGGAATCCAAGTTTCTGTCTCCTTTGGTCTTTTCTCGAGGTCAGTTGTGACTTCCATTGCATTCTCCAATCTTCTCTTCCCAGTCCCAGTAAGGACTAGAGTCCTAACGGTGGCCCACGAGCTGCCCCCTCCCCAGGCCTATTGCCAACCTGACCTCATTTTCAAATTCTCTCCCTGTCACTTCCACTTTCCTCCAGTCACACAGGCCTCCTCACTCTCATCACCAACCTAGAGGTGCTCTTCCTTCAGATATCTGCACATGGCTCACCCTGTCACCTCCTCAGGTCTCTGCTCAAATGTCACCTTTCCAGGAAGGCTATCTGTGTAAAAACTGCACACCTCTGTTAAAAACTGCACACCACTCCCTTCTCTCATCTTCTGCATTCACTTCCCCCTTTATTTCCTTCATGGGCCTTATTACCACCCATATACTATATATTTTATTTATTTATTTGGTTTCCCATCTGTCTTTAGCCATTAGAGTGAAAGCTCCAGTAAGGCATGAATTTTTGTCTGCTTTGTTCATGCTGATTCGCTCAGCAGCGAGAAGAGAGCCCGGCAATAGGGACAGGGACTTGTCACAGGTTGGGGAGCTAGGACCACTAGGACGAGGCTTTGCCTCTGCAGGTTCCTAGTTGGCTTTTATTTCTGTTTCCCTTTGCCTTATGCCACAACTGATCATTCATCCATCCATCCATCCATCCATTCATTCAATAGACATTTATTTAGTGCCTTCACTATCTTTGTGGATACAGTGAGGAATGACTCAGAGTCCTTGCCCTCAGGGAACAAGGGAGACAGATGGTCAATGAGCATCTGAAAATTTTGGGTGGATAGGAGCATATAGAAATAAAACAGGGTAAGGGGACTATAGGAGCTGGTTGGAGAAGGTGTCACTAGAAGTGACATTGAGTAAAGCCCTGGAGAAGGAAAGGAAGAGAGCTTTGTGAATCCCTGGGAGAAAGTGGTACCAGGCAAAGACACTGTAGACCACCCGCTCCATTCTGAAACTGATACTTGCCAGAGGGGAGGGTTGGGGAAGGGGCAAATAGGGGAAGGGAAACAGGAGATACAGGTTTCCAGTTACAGAATGAATAAGCTGTAGCATAGGATAAAGGCATAACAGAGGGAATATAGTAATGATATTTTAATAGTTGTACAGGGACAGATGGTAGCCATGCTTGTGGTGAGCATAGCGTAATGCATAAACTTGTTCAGTCACTATGTTGTACACCTGAAACGAATGTCACATTGTGTGTCAGCTACACTCAGATTTAAAAAAAATACACTCAGTTCTGGGAGATGTTCATCGTGAGTGAGAGGGAATGCCAAAGACAGGAATGAGAATGTTATCTCTTGGTAACGCACTGATGAGGCTGGGATTTTCTGGACTCCTTTTTCTCAGGATGATCATTTGATCGTTATCTGGATCTTTCTGAGTCCAGGGGTATAGTGTCCAGGGGAATGGGCCTTGCCTGGAGAATACCTCTTTGGGTAACTGGTTTTGGGATGGTGGGGCAGAATGCTTCCCTTGGTGAAGGACGGTGGTGGAGATGGTGGTTGGAAGGGAAACAGCCTAACGGTGGCTTCAGACTCTGCTGGTGGCTTGGAAAGGAGCCCAGTGTGGAGGGTGGGAGGGGAGGGAGCTGGGCCATGCAAGAAAAGCCTCCTCGGGTGCCTCAATCAAACTGGAGTCTCCACAGAAAAGTCCTTAAGTGCACAGATGTTGGAATCAGACAGATGATACATATTTTACCTTTCCTAAGCTCTGTGATCTTAGGAGAACCTGCCTTCCACCTGTGAACAGGTGGGTCGTAGTTCAGCACGGTCATTGTGAGAAGTACATAAAATGACATTCATTAATAACAAATGTGCCTCTTCCAGTGGCCTGATACACAGTAGACACCCAGGAAGTGATAGTTGACATAGTGATGACATATAAGTATACAAGTTGTTCTAAGTGTATCTCAAGACCCACCTTCACGAAGATGCTCCTGATGACCGTGCATCTTTTCTAAGCTCCTGTCATTGTCATGGTCAGTAGCACACATTTACATTGTGGCTCTTTATTCCATGCTTTTTGGTCCTGTTCTCTGGTTCTGTTTTATGAAGTTAAGTGGCATCCCCAGGTTTTCTCTATCCAGAGGGCTGAAAGTTTGATGGATTTGGGGCTGTGGGTTTGTGTAGACCTACTGTTAGCTTTGTGCTACCCAGGAGGTAAGGACTGGTGAAGTAAGGACTCAAAAGGAGCATCCAAGGGAAAGGAAGCTTCAGAAGGAAGTAGGCTTCTGAGAATATAAAGGCTCTGGGTTTGCAGTGAGGTCTCTTCAACTAGCAATACTAGTTGGCTAAAAAAGAAAACACCATTCAAAGATATTCTTGGTCCTTCTCTCTCTGGGTGCCCCTTATCTTTTCATTTCAAAGTTTGATGGAACGTACCAGCTCAGTGTTTATTAAACATCAACTAATCACATCTCTGGATTTTTTTTTTGGTCATATAATTTGCCTAATAATATTCTTTAAATTTGTTCACTTTTTAATTTAAAATATAATTAAAAGGAAACTTTAAGTCACATGGGTTTGACAAACTAGCTATCACTATTTTGATATCCATTAAAAGATAACACAATTAAAATGAAAAGTAAGTCTATATACCATATAAAATCATGGGTTGTACATCAACACTTAGGGAAACACTGGATCATAGCCTCAGGAAACAGAAGGACTTCATTTATTAGGAAGAATGTGGTGAACAAAGGGAGACTAGAGAAATCAGTCACTAACTTCACAGAGAATGTGGATAAACTATTATTTTAGTGAGAAATTTTGATGCCAATGAGGTGTAAGGACAAGGGGCTGAAGTAGTTGAATCTTCAAACCTTTTTTTTTCTTTTTTTTGGCAGAGAGAGAGAGATGCAGTGAGAGAGGGAACACAAGCAGGGAGAGTGGGAGAGGGAGAAGCAGGCTTCTGGACAAGCAAGGAGCCCGATGCAGGGCTCCATCCAAGGACCCTGGGATCATGATCTGAGCCGAAGGCAGATGCTTAACGACTGAGCCACCTAGGCGCCCTGAATCTCCAAACTTTTGCTATGATTTTTTTTCTTGTTTTTTAAAATTGGAATTTGTCTGCTCTGACCATGCTAGCACAGCTTTGGATCTCTATCTCTTCTGGATGCAAAGCCCTATGCCGCTTCTTCCCATAGTGTGTGTGTATGGTCTGGGAATGACCAGCCTGCCCTCCTTCCTTTTTTGTTTTTTGAATATTTATTTCTTTATTTTTATTTTATTATTTTTTAAAGATTTTATTTATTTATTTGACAGAGAGAGAAAGATCACAAGCAGGCAGAGAGGCAGGCAGAGAGGGAGGGGGAAGCAGGCTCCCTGCTGAGCAGAGAGCCCGATGCAGGGCTCAATCCCAGGATCCTGAGACCATGACCTGAGCCGAAGGCAGAGGCTTAACCCACTGAGCCACCCACGTGCCCCTATTTCTTTATTTTTAGAGAGAGGAGAAGGACAGAGAGCGAGCAAGAGCATGCGAGCATGGGGATGGGCAGATGGAGAAAGAGAATCCTGAAGTAGACTCCATGCTGACCACAGAGCCTACGCGGGGCTGGATCTCATGACCCTGAGATCATGACCTGAGCTGAAACCAAGAGCAGCCGCTTAGCCAACCGAGCCACCCAGGTGCCCCTTGCTCTCCTTCTTTTCCCTTCCTCTGCCCTCAATGCTACCCTTCCTGCACCTCATCCACCCCCGCATTTTTTGAGAGGAGCCCACCCCATCACATTCTCCCTCTACACCTCTCTGTAACCTCCGCTTACCTTGGACAACACAAGCTGAATGCCAGGCACCAGGCCAGAGTGTGCTGTCACTTGTCCAGTAGCCCCCTCAGCAGGTTTGGGACCACTGACCCCACTGTTAGACTTCCCTAGGACCTTTGGAATGGGGTTTTGTATTTGTTTTTCACCTTTGCTGGCTTAATATTAATATCCACTATCTAACTGGAAGCTACTGCCAAATAGAGACTGCATCTTTTTCTTAAAGCAAGACAAGGTTGGATTCAAATGTCACTTATATGAGACGAAAAGATGCCTTCTGTGTTGAGTGCAATCCTTTGACAACTTTAGCACTGATTCTTTTATAACAGTTAATTAGTGAGTGGCACCAGATCTTCTTAGTGAGGAAGACAAACACCATGAGTCCTTAGGGGATTACTCCTGTCTGCGTCCTTAGCATTTCTTAGTTGGAAACATTACACATTCACTTTGTTCTGCTTGGAATCTGGTCTCACTGGGAACCAGAATGGTTCCTCACTAGTAACCTAGCTTCCATTTGTAGCTCAATCAATTAGAAGCAGATGCCTGGTTCCTTTTTTTCTGAAGAGAAATGTAGCAACACCAGTGACCACCCTCTGGCCTCACCTTCTATGGCCAGCTCTCCCTCTCTCTCTCTCTCTCTCTTTCTCAGCCTGAAGAAGGTCAGAATTATTTATATCTGGAGAACTTTGATAGAATCACGGACTCAGATCAGCCTTTTTCCCTATCACTTCTCTCCTAGGGGAGTTAAGCCAATGAATCTGGTCTCTATAGTCTGACAGGAATCCCACAGATTAGGCAGAATTTTCTCAGTTTCTCCAGAGCTGTGTGGGTTCTTTCACAGCCCAGAATCTCTCTCTCTTTCTTTCTGTCTCTTTCTTTTTTAAATATTTTATTTATTTATCTGAGAGAGAAAAAGAGAGAGAGAGAGAGTGAGCACGAGTCCAGGGCAGAGGCAGAGGGAGAAGCAGGGTCCCCTGCTGAGTAGAGAGCTGACGTGGGGCTCGAGTCCAGGGCAGAGGCAGAGGGAGAAGCAGGGTCCCCTGCTGAGTAGAGAGCTGACGTGGGGCTCGATTCCAGGGCAGAGGCAGAGGGAGAAGCAGGGTCCCCTGCTGAGTAGAGAGCTGACGTGGGGCTCGAGTCCAGGGCAGAGGCAGAGGGAGAAGCAGGGTCCCCTGCTGAGTAGAGAGCTGACGTGGGGCTCGATCCCA